>BQNB010122135.1:8198-20337 GCA_026074375.1 Tanacetum coccineum
ATAACACAAAAATGTTGTGTTTCCTTAGATCCAACAACACCTTTATTTGAAAAAAAACTTTATAGATAACGTTTGAGAGGAAAAAACGTTTTTGTGAGGAAAACGTGGACAGAAAAAAAAATTCAAGTATGCTGTATACAATAAGCTCAACACCACAACGAAAAACACTAAACACAACACGTACGAATATAATACACTCCCGGTTAGCTCTTGATACCAATTGAAGATTCACTAAAACTAAGATCCGGTGAGATGTGGGTGTTGATGTTAGAGAGAGAATGGATTGGAAAATGATAAGTTTATTTAGAGCCATGAACAAAGGAACAACCAACCTCATATACAACTTACTCCAGTCCCAGAGGATTCATTTATCAGAATAAAGACAAGAAGAACAGACTGATGCGTCTTGACAAACTACACAAGTTCAGTGACGGTACCCTCGACGATGTTCGGACTGCTCTTGATGATAGATTGAAGGACATAAGGATGGAGTATCTGCCAAAGACAATCTGGAAACAAAGTTACAGAGAACATGCAACAGCTATGATTCAGGCGATTGACAAAAGACTCAAGTCAAGAAGGATCATGCAGAGTCTGAAGAAGTTTGTTGGTGGAAGACCGTATGAGGGTGACTTTCGGCTAATGCAAAGGACCATATGATTTATCATATGATGTCCTCATCCTAAAAGGTCATTCCTCGTGAATAATTTAAACTTGTGAATTTGTTTATAAGTAGTGTAGACTTAAGGTGACAATAAGGAGTGCTCGAGTACTAATTTTCAAGAATTTCTAAGTAAATTCAAAATTGTTTCAAATTATTATACTCGGCACTATCTTATATACCCTCATATATTAAGGGGGAGCATTAAAATGTTTCAATTTTATTTTGTGTAACATTTTGTCCCTAAACGTTTAATCAATTGATATCCAAAAATATCAAGGGATCAACATTTTGGATAGGGGAGAAAATGTGATTAAACTGAATCTAACTTGTATTGAAATATGATCAGATAAAATGAACTCAATGCACTCCACACTTAGCATGTACTACGATTACGGTGCACATGTTAAGGGGGAGCTTTTTAGTGATGATGAAAAACTTTCAAAGTGTAAATCTTTTGATATTCATATCAAACACTTTGATTGAACTTTTCAATGATTTTGGTTTTGATTGTGATGGAATACTCAAAAGACCGGCCATGTACTTAAATTTATGGAGTTATAAGGCGGTTAGGTATAGGTATTCAAATCCCATGATCCAGCCAGAACCGGATGGATCTACCCAAGAATATCCACTAGTTAGTGTAGAAGTCCTTAGGTATGATACAAAAGGAGAAAAAGTGAGAATCAGAAAAAGTGCCGACTGAGATGGAGCTAGCACTGGAATAAACCCAACAAGGTGTTATTTATGAAGTCTCGGTAAGCGCTGAAGGGGTTGAAGAATGAAAAAGAAATGTAAGGATAAAGGGTGTAAAGAAAGAAGCCCTCCATACACTTAGGCAGAAACCGGGTCAATACATAAACTGTCGAAAACACTAAGGTGTTGTCTGACATTGAAGACAATCATGGACCCAGTGACGCTAAGCACAACCCTCCCTAGCCACTCAAGGTCTCTCAACAGACTCTTGTTTCATTTCTCACGGAGATTACACGCATTTCTGTCGACTTTCTCACTCCGAGTTAGTTGATATTGAAAAGGTTGCAGTCTGCTCCAGCCTCCGATCACTAAAATCAAAGTGCACTATTGAGTCTAGAGCTAAAAGAGATCATCCATAAATCTCATTAGGACACTTGTCAAAATTATGCTTGTTATCTCACACAATGTGAATAACAAGAAATATTCTAAGAGTCCTACGCATTATCCTTGAGATTTTGCCAGAACATCCGAGTGATATAATTCACAGTGAAAATGGAAATCCTTCTTGAGTCAACATCAAACAAGCTCATGGTAGGTGACTTGTGCGATTCTATATGAATCAAACTTGTAACAACTGGAAAGAAACAATGGTGCGATTCTACAAGAATCAAACTAGTTCCAGATTATGAATTAATGGTTGATGATGAATTTTTGAAATGATTAACACTCTCGATGTGTCACAAAACCACTTTAGCAAGTGACATGTCGATTGATTAACACTCACTGGTTCACTCTTATCGTGCTGTCTGCTTTGAGACATTCCGATAATGAGAACATGCTGAGTACGATGAATCTAATACATATGTGTTAGAAAGATTCAATACTGCAAGCTGGAAATCCTGTCAAGGAGATTCTTCTTAAATTGAATCTACCTGATCACAGGTTGATCCTCACAAATTCGAAGGTTACTCCAACCAAACATAAGCGAATGACAAAGCCATATTCGTCCCCCCACTTTATTGCTAACTGTTTTAATGCAGGATACTTAACGATGGAAGTGAAGGTACCTGATTCCAGCTAACTCACAAGATTCATAACCACATGCTCATACCCGACCGACAACCATAAAGACATCATGAAAGCTCAAGTACATGTTTCAAGACTTCCGCTACTCTGATACCATACGTCTTTCTTAAAGTGACAAAGTGTTAAAGTTAAAGAATTTCAAGAAAGATGCAACATTAAAGCTTTTCAAGTTAACAAATCAAGAAAGGTATGAGCATGTCGGTCCAAAAGTCACAAGTTCACAAGATGGCAAAGTTTACAAGATAGCAAAACGAGATTATGCTTGGTTGATGATCTCAAGATGCTCAAGATCACATATTCATGTCAAGTTCAAGCTCAAGCCTAAAGTCTATGATCACTACACCATATTCACAAGAAAAAGTAAAGAAATGAAGTTTACGAGCTGAAGACTAAAGATAAAGCATAGTATGTTAGGATTAAAGTTTTGTAAATTGGAGTGACCTCCCTTAGGGGGAGATTGTTAGGAACAAGAAAAGTCTCGGTCACTTCCAATACTAAATAGTCTAAGCCCGTAGTTAGTCATGATAATGTTATGTAAGCTAATATGGCCCAAGGCCCATGGAAAAGCCCATGGCCGGCCATACTTGGCATATTTATACCCCTCTCCATGCCTTGGAGAGGGTGTTGGTTGGTTTGTATTTCTTATTTACACTAATACATTTCTCTTTCTATACTTTCTCTCTCTAGAAAATACATCCTTCCTTCCACTTTCTCTCACTAGTTCTTGCTACTCATAAATCAATGATTACTTGTATTCTTCAGTCTTTGCATTTGAGAAATTCTGATCCTATCTGGTATTATCAAAGACGATCGTGCACACTAATCACTCAGCTCTTAGGCACCTATTTAAGAAAAAAGATGTTAAGCCACGGCTTATTCGTTAGATACTGCTCTTACAAGAATTTGATATCGAAATTAAAGACAGAAAAGGTATAGAAAATGCTGCCACCGACCACTTATCTCAAATTGAAAATAATGAAACAAGTGATGACAGTGAAGTCGACGATAATTTTCCTGGAGAAACTCTCATGGAAATAAACACTAGAAACGAACCATGGTTCACAGAATATGCAAACTATTTGGTAAGTGATATCATACCTAAAGGAATGACGTACCAACAAAAGAATAATTTTTTCTCTGACCTCAAACACTACTTCTGGGAGGAACCATACCTCTTCAAAGTATGTTCCGACGGTATGATCAGACGCTGTGTCTCGGGACCAGAGACCCAAACCATTTTAGATCATTGTCACCACGGACCCACCGGTGGACATTATGGACCAAATACAACCGCTAAAAAGGTCTTAGACTCAGGTTTTTACTGGCCAACCATCATTAAAGAAGCTCATACTCAAGTTCGCCTTTACGAAGCATGTCAAAAGACAGGAAATATTTCAAAACGTGATGAGATGCACTTAAACAGCATTTAAGTATGCAAAATTTTTGACATATGGGGTATCGATTTTATGGGACCCTTTTCGAAATCATACAAATTCGAATACATCTTAGTCGCTGTCGACTATGTATCTAAGTGGGACGAAGCACAAGCTCTACCAACAAACCCGAATTCGCAATTTTCTTTAGGATTCGAATTTGCAATTCACCTTCAGGACACGAATTTGCAATTTGTTCTTCATCTTTCGAATTTGCAATTTTTTTAATACACGAATTTGCAATTTCACTTCAAGATTATACGGTTTATTTCTTTGACTTGTAAAATCCCGTGAAACACTCACTTGTTTTCTTAGTTTTGTCAAGAATTGTAAAATCCCGTGTAGTTTCATGATTTAAAATATATAAAAGACAACACCATCAAACACAATTACTTTCTATCACCGCTCGATCAAACGGTAATCATTGAACATACCAATTTATCAATGACGACTCTTGTCTACATATGTCACTTCTCTCGGGTGATGACAAAATAATACCACGAATGCTTGAAAAACACTTGTACTGATCTCGTGGAAAGTAAGAAAGGAACTTTATATGATGAATAGACAACGGTAGAAATTGGGTTCTTGCTTCCTGTTGAAAAGGTCTACTTGTTTGGCTAAAGCCATTATAGTGGATGGTGTAACCAGACCAAAGGAATATACTGAATTAACTCCCGCAGAAACCATTCAAGTGATTGTGGGACATCAAAGCATTTAAACATCATTCTAAAGGGCCTTCTAATAAATTTATGCTCTTGTCAGTCAACATCGTGTAGCCAAGGATATTTGGGAGAAAATCAGACTGCTCATGCAAGGAATGTCGTTAACGAAGCAAGAACGAGAGTGTAAGCTGTACGATGAATTTGATAAGTTTACATACAAGAAAGGAGAGTCGTTACACGAGTACTACTTGAGATTCACTCTGCTACTTAATGATATGAATATTTACACGATGCCACTGGAGCAATTTCAATTCAATACAAGTTTCAGAACACTCTTCCTGCTGAATGGAGCAAATTCGTTACTGATGTTAAGTTGGTCAAAGATTTGCATACTACTAATGTTGATCAGGTTCATGCTCACTTGGAACAACATGAATGACATGCAAATGAAGTTCGATTGATGCATGAACGTAGCTCCGATCCTCTTGCTTTAGTTGCATCTCACCAAATGACACAGTCTCCTTATCAATCTCATCAACACTCTTACTAGAATTCTCAACATCCACAATTTGTCTTACCTTTATCTATCTTCACAGTATGTCACCTTTGAATCTCAACAATACTCGAATCAATCAATCCCCAAACCTTATTCATTCACCTATCCCACCAATTATAAAACCTCAGTTCACCACAACGTTTTCTATCCCCTATCGTCTATCTCAAATTCGTTTTTTTTTCCTAATACTCTCCCACAGTCAACCAACAATCTGAATTTTCCCAATTAGACTCCGGTCTAACTATACCAGTTTTCAAGCACGATGATGATCCAATTGATGCCATCAATCATGTCATGTCTTTCTTGTCTGCTATGGTCAGTTCCCGCTATCCTACTACCAATAACCAGCTGAGGAACTCATCAAACCCAAGGCAACAAGCTACCATTAATGATGGAAGAATAACCGTACAACCAGTTCAGAGGAGACAAATTTCTTATGGTGCGAGTACTACCAGAACTTTCACTCCAGGAGTAAGTAGGAATAATTTGGGGAAACTTGAGGTTTGTTACATGTTCCAACTGCAAGGGGAAGGGACACAAGTGTCAAACAATGCACTAAAAACCAGAGGAAATAGGATGATTCGTGGTTTAAGGATAAAGTGTTATTGGTTCAAGCTCAAGCAAGTGGTCAAATTTTTACATGAAGAGGAACTTGCATTTTTAAAGTTCTAGGAATTCTAGAAGGTCAGCCACACAGATTGTTATCACAATGCTTAATTATAAGTGATGATTTGGATCATATGACTTGTTGTGTTGACTCAACACTGCCAAAGTTGCTCTCATGGCAAATTGATCTCATTATGGTTCAGATGCTCTTGCTGAGGTACACAATCATGATAATGTGAATAATAATATGATTAATCAAGTTGTGCAGGTGATATCGTCTTGTGAACAATCGATGTTGTAAACTCCCCCCCCCCCCCCCCCCCCCCCTTCAGAGACTGAAATAACCAGTGATAGAATATCATTTCTTATTATCAGATGTCGGTTGAAAATAAAAAGCAGCTGTTTAGAATTTAATTTTTCTGTACTACAGATGCACTGATATTATTGTATTGACAATGAAAACCAAGTTTGCTAATTTGTACCAAGATAAATTTGGAAAATAAAAGTGACAATGATACTTTAACTGTGAGCTTGAAAGGGATACAAGGAACTCAAGTTAAAGTGTTGACTGAAGGTACAATGTTGATTACAAGAAATAAAGGATTCCGTTTCAGATTCAAGTGCACAGTCTGTAGAGATTGATCGTCTTAAACAAACTCTTTCTGAACATTTAAAAGAAAAGAAATCTTTAATGCAAACAATTTCTTTCTCAAAGATGATTTTAAGAAAAGCAGAATCTAGGGAACATCGATAGAGAGATTGCTTTAGAAAAAAAGATCAAACAGCTAGATAATATTGTTTTTAAAAGAGATCAAATCGTATATAAAACTGTTCACATGTTGACGAAACCTTAGTTTTTCTATGATCATACCACTAAACAAGCTCTAGGTTTTCAAAATCCTTTCTATCTGAAGAAAGCTCAGCAGTTGGAACCAAAGCTTTCGTTGTGATATTATGGAAACTTAATCCTATGTGATTTCTAAACTCAGAAGAGACCTTAACACTTGTGTGAAGAGTGGTCGTTCAAAAATGCTTTAAAATATAAGGATAATATGTGTTAGACAAGCATTAATTACCACACCAGCCGATTATGTGTCTTAAACCCACTTTACAAAGATTTTGAAAACCGATTGTTCCACAACTGGAATTATCTGCGAACAGCTTTTGGTTAAGAATATGTGAATTTCTCCAGAACCCACTTTTATAGTCGACGCACAAAGTTGAGGTCTCTAAAGAACTTCCTAAGTCAGTCCTGGTGAATACTAGTTTGAAGAAATTAACACATCTTGCTTTGTTTTTGATGTGGTAGTCAAGAAAGAACCACGCCCAAACTATCATGAGGGCTAGTTTTGGGGTTTTTTTTTTTTTGTTTTTGGTTTTTTTTTTTTTTTTTTTTTTTTTTATTTTTTTTTTTTTTTATTTTTGTGGGTTTCGAACTTACAAAGCACGTTTTAGGGATGATAATAATTCATTTGTAAAAGCTCTGAAGGACTTGTTTAACACATTCAATCAATATTTGGTTGTTGAACTTTTTGAAGTCCAAAATGTCTTTCTTCAAATGAATAGGCTTTGAACAACAATCCGTTAGAGTTAAAAACATTTGAGGTTAAAATGAATCTAGTTTTGAACGAAAATGAATGACTCTTGGAACAAGTGTTGAGCAAAGATATTGTAAACATAATTGTGAATTCTTCTGTGGATAATTCTGATGTGAATGTACATTAATGTGAAAAGTGTCTCAAACTTGAGACTGAGCTTTAAACGAATTTCGTTAAAAAAGAGATTTACGATAAAATGTTTAAAAGTTTTACCACTCTTGAAAAACACTGCATCTCTTTAGAAGTTGATACTCAACTTAATCAGGAAATTTTTCAAAGGGACAATTTTGTTTCAAATCAAAGTGCTCTAAGTTTTGATCAACAATTTGAATTAAATGAATTGAAAGCTCAGTCTCAAGAGAAAGACACGGTTATAATGAAGTTGAAAGAGAGAATTAAATCTCTAAGTGGAAAAATAGATGAGAATAAAATTAAAAAGGACTTAGAAGAGATTGAAACAATAAATATCGAATTGGATCATAGGGTGACAAAGCTTATTGCTGAGAATGAGCATTTGAAACAGACCTATAAGCAACGTTATGACTCGATTAAACTGGCACGTATTCGATCTAAAGAACAATGTGCCGATTTAATTAATCAAGTCAATCTAAAGTCTGTAGAGATCTCTGATTTAAATGTTAGTCTTCAGGAAAAAGTTTTGGTAATTACAGCTCGCAGGGATGAGTTAAGGAAACTCAAAGGAAAAGCTCTAGTTGATAATGATGTTACTAGATACCCTAGTGATCCAGAGATGCCTCTGACAAATATAGAACCAATAACCCCTAAATTGTTGAATAAACGGATCACTCTGCCTATATTAAGCATACTAAAGAAGAAGCTGCAGTTCTTAGGTATTCTAGTTGATCTTATTAAAGCAAATTATCCCCTAGTATCAAAGCCTAGACATCAGCTATAAGTATACTAAACTAATTTAGGAGTTTCTTACAAAAATTAGTAAAACCTGCCCCAATATCAACAATTCAGTTGAACAATTAGTGGCTGTGACCCCAAAGAACAAGGACAAAAAAGTTAGATTCACTGAGCCCGTCACATCCTTAAGAAACACAATCACAAAAACAACCACTACGTCAAACCTAGCTTCTAACAAACCTATGTTGTCTTCTATAGGAGTAAAACAGTCTACTAGTACTAGCGGATCACAATCTTTAGGCAATACAAAGAAAGATAAGATTCGCAAACCCAAGTGTATCTAAAGTATAAAGTAGATAGCCACCCTCGGAAGTTAAATCTAGTCTTGAAAAATAGATAGTGTTATTGACTAAAAGGAATACAATTGTGAGCTTTCCAGCTAATGCAAATTCTAAACCTCTATGTGTTAAGTGTAATGGTTGCATGCTTTATGATAATCATGATTTGTGTGTTCTTGATTTTATCAAAAATGTGAATGCTCGTGTAAAATCTAAATCTGTTAAGAAAAGTTCAAAGAGAAAAGTTTAGAAACCAACAGGAAAAGAGTTCACAAATATTGGATACACTTGGAGACCTACTGGTCGAACCTTCACTATAGTAGGAAATGCATGCCCTTTAACTAGGATTACCACACCTACTGAAGTGCCCCTTAGGAAACCAACTGCTCTAGAAAATGAAACACCTAAGCCTGTTGTAACATTGGTTTACTCAAGGAAACCTAGGAATCTAAAAACTATGTTCTCTGATAGCAAATCTAAGGTTCTTAAATCTGTATCTGCTAACAAAAAGGAACTCAGTCAATCTCAGGGATCTAAAGTTTCCAATGTTCCATCTTCCTCTCTTAATGAATGCAGGTCGTCTAAATTGTTCTTTGGTATTTGGACTCCGGCTGCTCTAAGCATATGACCGGAGATCGATCTCAGCTCACTAATTTCGTCAATAAGTTTTTGGGTAGAGTCAAATTTAGAAATGATCACGTGGCAAAGATATTAGGTTATGGTGATTATCATATTAGGAATATTACGATATCAAGGGTTTACTACGTGGAGGGACTTGGACACAACTTATTCTCCGTTGGGCAATTTGTGATTCGAACTAGAAGTTGCTTTTCGTCAACACACCTGCTTCATTCGTAATTTAGAAGGTGTTGATCTATTGACTGGATCTTGAGGCAACAATCTGTACACTCTGTCTCTTGGAGATATGATGGCGTCCTCTCCCATATGTCTCTTGTCAAAGGCCTCAAAGACTAAGTCCTAGCTTGGCACGACTTCGGTCTCAATCTGCACTTTGGTGCTCAAATTCATTTAGCTAGACCATGGTCTAGTTCGAGGTCTCCATAAGCTAAAATTTGAAAAGGACCATCTGTGTTCTGCTTGTGCAATGGGGAAAAGCAAGAAGAAACCCCACAAACCTAAATCTGAAGACACCAACCAAGAAAAACTCTATCTTTTGCACATGGATCTTTGTGGACCAATGCGTGTCGCAAGTGTTAATGGAAAGAAGTACATCCTCGTCATTGTTGATGATTACTCTCGATTTACATGGGTTAAGTGCTTAAGGTCAAAAGATGAAGCTTTAGATTTCATAATCAAGTTTCTCAAGATGATCCAAGTGCGGCTTAAAGTACCTGTCTAACGCATCAGAACAGATAATGGAACTGAATTTGTTAATTAAACTTTGCATGAATATTATGAGAAGGTTGGCATCTCTCATGAAACATTTGTTGCTCGCTCTCCACAGCAAAATGGTGTCGTTGAAAGACGGAATCATACGCTAATTGAAGCTGCCCGCACAATGTTGATTTATGCAAAAGCTCCGTTATTTTTATGGGCAGAAGTAGTTGCTACCGCATGTTACACCCAAAATCGTTCCATCGTACGTCTTCGTCATGGCAAAGCACCATATGAGTTTTTACATGACAAACCTCCCGACTTATCGTTTTTTCATGTATTTGGTGCACTTTACTATCCGATGAATGATAGTGAGAACTTAGGTAAGTTACAACCGAAGGCTGATATTGGTATTTTCATTGGCTATGCACCCACAAAGAAAGCATTTCGAATTTACAACCGACGTACCAGATGAATCATTGAAACAATTCATGTAGATTTTGATGAGCTGATTGCAATGGCTTCTGAACACAGCAGTTCAGGACCCGCACTTCATGAAATGACTCCTGCAACAATCAGTTTAGGACTCGTGCCAAACCCTCCTCCTTCAACACCTTTATAACACCATCAAGAAGTGATTGGGATCTCTTGTTTCAACAGCTGTTTGATGAATTACTCTCTCCTCTACCTAGTATTGATCACCCAGCCCCTGAAGTAATTGCTCCAATTGCTGACGTAGTTGCTCCAGAACCCGCTGCATCAACCGGTTCCCCTTCCTCAACAATAGTTGACAAAGATGCACCATCACCTAGTAACTCTCAAACAACACCCAAAACTCAATCTCCTATCACTCCTAACAATGTTGAAGAAGACAATCATGACTTAGATGTTGCACACATGAATAATGCTCCGTACTTTGGTATTCCAATTCCAGGAGTTCCTTCTGATCAATCTTCATCAACGGATTCTATTAATACAATTGTGCATCCAGATCACCAAATTTCTGAACATAATAGCAAATGTACTAAGGATTATCCACTTGAAAATATAATCGGTGAACTCGATAGACCAGTTTCCACAAGGCTGCAATTACATGAGCAAGCTCTTTTCTGTTACTATGATACTTTCCTCACTGCTGTTTAACCCAAGATGTATAAAGATTCTTTGACTCAATCCTGCTGGATCAAAGCAATGCAAGAAGAGCTCAATGTGTTCGAACGCCTTGAAGTATGGGAGCTCGTACCTGACCAGATAAAGTTATGGTTATTACTTTGAAGTAGATCTACAAAGTGAAGCTAGACGAACTGGGAGGTATTCTAAAGAACAAAGCTCAGTTAGTGGCTCGTGGTTACCGTCAAGAAGAGGGAATTGATTTTGAAGAGTCTTTTGCTCTGGTTGCAAGATTAGATTCTATAAGGATTTTTCTCGCGTTTTCCGCTCACATGAACATGGTCGTCTACCAAATGGATGTGAAGACTGCGTTTCTAAATGGTAATCTACGGGAAGAGGTTTATGTTATCCAGTCGGACGGGTTTGTAGATGCAGATAACCTTAATCACGTGTACAAGCTAAAAAAAGCTCTTTATGGGTTGAGACAAGCTCCACGCGCATGGTATGATATGTTGTCTTTATTCCTGCTATCCCAAGACTTCTCTAAAGGCTCAGTGGATCCTACTCTATTCATCCGTAGGGAAGGTAAGGAATTACTTCTGGTACAAATATATGTCGATGATATTATCTTTGCTGCATCTACACCTAAACTTTGTGACTTATTTGCTAAAATAATGTGTTCAAAATTTAAGATGTCAATGATGAGCAAAATCTCATTTTTCTTAGGACTAAAGATTTCACTAAGTCCCAAAGGCATATTTATTAACCAGTCAAAATATGCCCTTGAATATTTAAAGAAATACGGTTTTGACACTTGTGACCCAGTGGATACTCCCATGGTGGAGAAATCCAAACTGGATGAGGATAAAGAAGGGAAATTCGTTGATCTGTCACACTATCATGGTATGATTGGCACCCTCCTTTATTTCACAGCCAGTAGACCTGACCTACAATTTGCTATATGCATGTATGCCCGGTATTAGGCTCAGCCTACCAAAAAGCACTTACATGCGGTCAAAAGGATCTTTCGGTATCTAAGAGGAACCATCAATCGGGGACTATGGTATCTGAAGGATTCTTCGATTGCTCTAACAACATTTGCATAGGCGGATCATGCTGGTTGTCAAGATACACGCTGTAGCACATCTGGTAGTATGCAGTTCTTGGGAGATAGACTTGTTAGCT
>BQNB010122136.1:0-15545 GCA_026074375.1 Tanacetum coccineum
AACCTAACCACCTTATGACTTCAGAATCGTCATGAAATTAAGATGTTGTTAGGTATAAGATCGAACCATAAAACCTTTTCCGAATAGTATCAATCACTTTGAGTCGATTAGATCACTTATTATTTTCAAGATCACATTTTAATTATATTTCTCCCCTTATTTTAAATACTAATTTATTTAGTTTTTGAAATACCATGTGATTAAAAGTTGTCATGAAAATTATATGGAGAAAACTTGTATACTTAGCATGAATTATATGCAACATTAACTTGCTCCCCCTCAATTTTACATATGTCTGACACCAAAAAAATGATACCAAGTTGTAAAATGAATATAAAGTTGAGGGTTAACATTGTTGAGCACACAATTTTGAAAGATTATGAATTGTCATTGAAGAATTCTTGAAAAATTATGCTTAACCACTAAATCATCTTATAACGAACATTCTATTTAATTGTCATTATTATTATGGAGTTGTTATTAAGACTTTTTATAATGTGTTGAATACATAAGAATTGTCATGTGATGATGTATCCAACAACATTAAAATATTGTTTTTTGAAAAACTCCCCCTCAAAGATTGACTCATTTTGAAAATGACGCCAAATGTAGAAGAATTGTCTTGCAAAACTTTATGAGGGAAGGAGTGTTGAACATATAATTTTGAAAGATTTTGAATTGTCATTGAGAAATTCTTGAAAAATTATGTTCAACATTTTGAAAAACATCATGTTAGAAGACTTCTCTTCTAATGCTAAGGATAAGCGCACTTATGCGTACACTCTCCTTTGTTGTTCGGGTCTGAGTTGCAATCTGAGAGCAATTACAAGTCATAAAGAAAAATTAGAAATGACATGTTTTGAAAGCATTTAAAACTCCTGCTCGAACTTCATTTACACACCCGTGTCAATGTTAATCGACATTTCTAGGTATGTAAATGTTATCGATTCCAAGAGACATGTCGAGAAGATTCTTTTTGTGAAACATTTTCTGATTTTTTGATTTTGTATTTTCTTTTTGAAATTTTATATTTTTGTATTTTCTTTTTTTAAAATTTTATATTTTTGTATTTGTTTTTATAAAAAATATTTACATGTTGACCTCAACATTGTTATGTGATGGTGGAATAGTAATTCCAACTCTTGTCGTAATGTAGTTATCGGGTCTGACTTTGCGGAAAACTTTTGGAACTAGCTTACACTTGATTTCATTGGTTTGTGTTCATGGAATTTCCGATGTTCTGATACCCGTTTATGATCAGAAGTCATTATTTGTTCATCAGATCAAAATTCCTTGAAGCCCTGGTTTCGGAGATATCAGTCTTTTCAGCAACCAAACTCTGAGTCCTTCCTTTTTAGGATTGAAAGATGTACCTGCACTTAAGTTAAGAGTACCTGCACTGACATCAAGAGTTTGTTCGCATTCATACTTGTTAGTGATATCGTCATTTGAACCATTTGTGGGTTCACTGTCAACCTTAGTTGTGCTAGAGGTGAATATCTTTCCAGTAGGAATCCACTTAAGACCAACTGTCTTGAAAATTTTACCCGTCGGTTTCCACCTAAGACAAGATCTAGGAGTTATTGTTTTCTCATGCACAACGGAAGTCTTTTTGATTGAAAACCTATGTCCTATTGGGATTTGTCTTTCTGGTTTCTTTGCAACACTTGTTTGCTCTACGGGTTTGTATCTCGTTGTTGTCTTATGGGATGGAACCTTTGCACGTAAGTTGACTTCATTCAGGAATTTTGTTACACAAGAATCATGATTTGCATTAAAGACACATTTCTGGCATGTCGAGCAAACAAAATGTTTGGAGTCAGAAAAACTTCTAGAATTCCTAGAGTGTTCTGCTATGGGCACAGTCTTTGTCGTGACGCAACTACTCTTAGATGCAGGCCAATTCCTAGACTTTTGGTTATTGATCCTAGGTTTTGGTTTGCTACCATTAGTTGTGCTTTGTGATCTAGCAGAAGGCATCACACTAGGTTCTGAATTCCTACTGCTTTCTTGTGTCTTTTTCTTAGCTTCCTCTAGGTAGTGTTTATAAACCATGTCATTTGAGCTATACCTAGATGAGCCAGGTGCAATCATGTGATGAGGTTTTGCAACAACAAATTCTCTTTCCTTAGGCAAATAATGTGTAGTGACTGGTTTTGACAAATCGTTATTGACATCAACTTGGGAGGCAAACCGTTGCTTTGAAATTCTAGGTCATCCAGACTTAAACGGAGTCGGTTGTCTAACAACTGATTGGTTTTCTAAAAAAACATGGTTATAAAGCCGGTTTCCCTAAGATTGACGATTTTGCAAACTTAGTATTCACACTCTTTCCTGTTAATTTCCTTAACTCATTTTTTAATGCTGTGAGCTTTAAATTTGTCATTATTTGCAATCAAAGAGTGGTGTGTATATCTCTTCGCTTCGTTGTCTTGATAGAATCAAACATTTCTTTGTAATGCCTTTTCAAAGTCTCATTTTCCTTAAGTAACTTAGCCACTTTATGTTCCAATTCGATGTTTATTATTTCAATTACATCTATGTCATGTTTAACCTTGGCTTCATTACTTTTTACTTTCAAAAATTGACCATGTTGCCCTTCTTTTAAAGCTTGATTTTGATATTTAAATTCAAGATTAACACAATGTGTTTCCATTTTTAAAAAATCTTTTTAAAATTAGGCAACGGTCTTTTTGAGATGAATATTTTCAGATTTAAGAGATTGATTTAAGAGTTTAGTTTTCTGGTTATCAGTTAATGTAGCAGGCAAAGGACATGTGTCATGACATTGTTTAGCATTCTGGTCAACCTCTCCTTCATTATTGAATTCAGTTTGCTTAGTATGATGTTGTCCAGTAGCAAAGATATTGATTTCAGCAGTTGTATGTCCCTGCCATTTTGCTCTTCATCATTATATGGTCTGATATTTGCATCATCAGCATGTGCATCATTCCCTGATCTGTTGCTTGTATCTTGCTCTTTTAATGTTGTCCCACTGCTTTCTGTATCAACCAAGCTAGCATCCAATGCTTTTCTTGAATCAACCTTATCCTCTGTTGTCTGCATTTGTCTTTCATTCACCCAGCTGTTATACTCTTGTTTATGCTATTGTCTCTTCATCATCGATCTTAACAGATTCCATGTGTTGGATCAATGTGTCACGGAATTCTGGAATCTCGAGTTGAGTGTATTGTAGAAAGTAGTTGCGTGTCATTACAACATATTCATCATCCATATACATCCGTAACTTGATGAACATCTGAAACTGTGTCTCGAGTACTTTAAAAGAAGCCATGGATCCAATCTCTTGAAATTCTTCTTAGTCAAGTTGCTTTTCTAATTGATCTATGTTTTGGAACATTGTGTCTATAAAAGTTTCAACATCTTCACCAAAGAGTGTTGCAAATGCACGTTTGAATCCAGACTCGGTTCAATTTCCATTTAAGTTGTTGTTTGAAAGAAGCTTGAGGTGTGAATGAAGTTGTCAAAAAGATACATGCACTCTTTTTGCTTTGTCTTGAATTTTGTTGCATTTGTTGTCTTTCGAATTCGAAACACGAAAGATTAAAGTATCTCTTTTCGTTTCCATTTACCAAAAATTGTGAAGTGAACAATGATTTGTAGGATCTTAAGTACGTAAATTGATGTTGTTGTACGATTGAATTCAATTAACGTTCACGGGATTTTACAAATCTTTGATTAAAATCGAGAAAAGAATCGTATCTTTCGCGGGATTTTACAAAATCAAGAAGAAACCGTAAAACAATAATTGTTGTTGTTGAAGAACTTAAGCTTTTGTAGACGATTGGTGAGCTAAAAATGTTGAATGGTGAACACACTTGCAACTTAAAATAATTAACGGTTGAATAAAACAAAAACAAGGACTAACGGTGTAATTAAAATCCAAGTTTAATGCTTCACGATTGTTAATTAAAGTTGTAAGGACTAACGGTGAAAAGAAGTTTCAACTAGAAGGGTTAATAAACTAACAAAGGGTGAATGAAGAAGTATTCATTAAGTCCAGGGACTGAAGTTGCAATTTTTGAATATTAATTAATAAAAACAACTTTCCCGCCACACAGTAACCTTGTCTTCTTTGATGAAAATATGTAAAAATGTCACGAACGATTTTTACTTCTTGTGGGTTCGTTTCTTTATCGACGACAAAAACTAAATACACCACGATGATCTACGAGGGACCGCGATCGAGATGGTATAGGTTAAAAGACCCGCGATCAACCGATACTCGAAACCAAAAAACCGAAACAACTCGAAATGAACGTGTTTAACTGCTAGATGTTGTCATGTTTCGCTCAAAGAAGCTGGAATACATGTTTCGCTCGAGTTATAACAAATTTGGCAGAGTTTCATTCTATAAAATGTAATATTTCGCTTGATTGTTCCAACCTGTTTACATATTTCGCTCAACGTTTATAACATATTTCGCTTATCCAGTTATACATATTTCGTTTAACAATTTAACCCTGCATATTTCGCTTTGTACATTCACAGAGTTTTGTCTTTTTGGTAAATACACAAAAACAGTTGTCCTTTTCGTTTCAGCTAAAAAATAGGATCTGTGTCTCCACCTCAACGAGTAACAACAAAAAACTCGTTCTTGTTCTTATCTTCAAGCCGTGGACCACAAGAGATAAGCCAAGAAAACTCTTGAATAAGCTTAAAAAATAAGCTTTTTTAACCTAGAGAATAAGCTCTTAAAATAAGCTTCGTATACCACAAAAAGCCACAATAACTAGTTGGTACAAAAAGCTTTAAAAAGCTGTTGAAGCCACGAATAAGACACCCAAAAATTAAGCTACGAATGAATGTTTGGTAATGAAAGATTTAAAACTTTTGTGTTTATAAGCTCAAAAGCCACTTACTAAGCCACGAAAGAAGCTTAAAAAGATATGACTTTGAGACAGTTACAAAAATATGGAAATAATCTATGGTAACTTCACAAACGATGAGTGTTTTTGTTTTTCAAACAAAAACCAACGCAACCCTTTTTTTGTTACTATTTTAAAATTGTTTTAAGCAAGAAAATGTATTAGCCCAATCTTGGTAGATTTGAACAACCCAACATCAATGTTATGGTGAAACCAAAAATTGGAAAACCAAAAAAAAGAAAAAGAAATAGGCTAAAAAGAAAATAAGAACCGAAAAAAAGAAAAAAATAAGTTGAAATAGATAAGCTTAAAGATAAGACAAAAATAAGCTAGAACAAGCTACCACAACGAAATCGCTAAACCCACCCGTGGCGAGTGATACCAAATGTCGATTACCTTAAAATCACTTCACTTCATGTAGGATCGATATTCCTTAATGAAACACTGATATACTGTCAACTATGCGGAATCTAGTTGGCAGTACTTATGAAGAACACACAGTAGTTTCTCAAACGATTTCTTTTATAAACCTTTTGAATCTGCCTAAATTGCAGATCCCTAATACAATACTAATAATTCTTAACTTCGTGTTTTTCTATGTTTGTTCTATCTTCTAATATCTTCCTAGAGATCCTTTTATAAACATAAGGATAACCTCTAGTAGATGTACAGTCCTTGTATATCATAAACACTAATTGATACTTATCACTATATGTTACAGATAAATGCTAAAACAACGTTTAAACTTATTAGTTCCTTATATCCACGCAGTACTTCGATCTTTGACTGGCCGTACCTTGACTTTCTAACTTAGCAGTACTTGATCTTTCATTTAGCAGTAGACTTTGACTTTTCGTGCAGAACTTTGACCTTTAGACTTGTATTTACCAACAATCCTCCTACTTAACTTGAGAAATTCTACTTCTTGACTTCACGTTTCTTGATAGTGGTCTTCTTTTTCTTAGCATCCGTTATCTTGGTCATTCTAAGCAGTCCTTGCCTTCATATTTTTAAGCTTCATCCTTTGAGAGTAACTTGTACACAATCTGTTTGAGTATCTGACCTGGAATCTCTTATGCTTGTACAGTACACATTTTTCCTTCAAAAATCCCTTTCTTTACCTCAAAACAGTTGTTCTTCTCAGCAACATGAATTTTCAGCATAATTGTAAATGGATTTGATTGAGCCTTTACCACGTAGCCATTCACTCTTGGGCTGTCGTTCTTGGTACCTAGAAAAGGTAAAATCCATGATGAACTGAAAATCACTTCATACACTCAGAACATGTAATCATAGAGTGTTGAGTACTATAAGACTTTGGAGTAAGTCTTACAATACATAAACGGATTTGATTAGTCTTTACCTGTAGCCGTTTTGTCAGGACTAGTCAACTCTCAGTTAATTAAAAGTCATGGTGGAGTTGAGGACCATATAGTTTTGAGCAACTATTAAAGCTATCAACGATTTGAGTTCTCTTTTACCAAGGAATGCGTTTTGCTGTGGGTAGACCAATAATTCAGTGTAATACCATGGTGTATTGATCCACTCATACAAATTTTGGTAAATGTCATCCATCAACAGATTTGAGATGTCTTTACCAAAACTGTTTTGATTTGGACTAGTCAATCTTTATGTTTGTACGACATGGTGAATTGAATACCATTTGCTGTGTGGTGGTTAACCAAACCACCAATCACTTTAAAACAGTTTGCATTTTCAAAAAAAAAACAATAAAAAAAAAAAAAAAAAAAATATCTGTGCCTTAAATCTTTTTTGCACACTCAAATCTTCACAATATTTCAAGAACAACTTTATTAATCGCTAGTACCTTCATCAAGGATGTTTGTTTTACACTAGAGTACTTTAAACAAAGTAATGCTTGTTCACAGTTAAGTTCTGTTTATCAAAGTAAGATATATTAAGAAAATTTTGATAAAACATACCAGTTGTTTAAGGATTGTCACCATTTGCAGTTGTCCACAAAATGAACAGATGTATCAAAGTAATGGCTGTCTCACTTTCGTCTTCAACTTCCATTCCATGTTCCAGCATCCTTATCATCAACTCTCTTGATAGAGGATATCTTCTCTCAGCCAGCATATGAATCATAGTGCCATCTTCTATCTCTAGCGTATGCACTCCCGAAGATTCATGAAACCTCCATCTTATAATCTCCCATTCTTCTTGATCCTTCCAGAAGTCATCATCACTTGATTCAGCCGTCTCCCAAATAATGTTTAGATCACCCAGAAGCATCAAACCTAAGCCGGTTGGAGGAATGTGTTCATAATAGTCATCAACAACTCTATATAGGTGATATAAATCTTGTCTATCTAAGACATGCAGTATCTCCCATAAAGTATCAAAAGCCCTAAAATGATTATTCTCTCTGTGATGACATTACTAAGATGACTCTCCATCAGGTGAATCAATAACTTGGAGCTCTGTACATCATGGAGATTCCTAATAGTGACTCATTTATCGGGTACACTCCTTTTCAAAGTTCTACAACCCTTAAGATAATTTCTGAGCTCATCATTGTTTCTGTTCTTAACTTAGCTTCTTGATGGCTGATTCTTCAGATATTGTAGCTTTCCTTTTCCTTAAGAGTCTTTTTAGCTTCTTTTCCTTTCAAGGTTTCCTTTCCTTTCTCTGAATCCATTGGAATAAAGTCTTTGAAGGAGTCTTTAAAAGATGCTTGAACCTTGTCCTACAATTCCTTTATTGTGGATCTTAAGTTTTTGCAATTTTTGTATCTGACCTTTTAGAAATATCATTTTGATTTCTTTCTTTGAGCAGAGAAGTAGGTTCCTCAAAGTAGGTCTTTGGCTTTGTTTTCTTCATTCTTCAAACCTCTTTTCTTTCTTCTTCTAGCATCCAATCAGCTTGCATTTTTCTAGCCAACCTCCTCATCATTTGTAGTTTCCAAGGCTCTGATTTGTTGAAGAGTTAATTTCTTCTTTTTAGGTTCTTCAACCAGTATCCCTTTGCCTTTGTCTTTAGGATCAGTACCTTGAGTTGGCTGTTGAGGTTGAGTTTGTATGGGACCAGGAATGCTCAAACCTCTTGGTCTAGAAATAGAAACAAGAACTTCAGCAGCATTATGTTGTTCTTCAGAGTCCATAACTTGAATTGGACGGAGTGGGCTTGAAGGTCCTTTTTTCCCCCCTTCCCCCACCCCCCTTCCTTCCCCCTCCCCTCCTCCCCATGCTTCTCCTCAAATTTAGGATCCTTGGAGTAATAGTACCCTGTCTAGCAGTACTTTGAGTTGTCTCCAAATCCAGTTCTTCTGTGTCTCCACTCTTTACATTAGAAGCTTCTTTCTCCTCAATATTAACTTCTTCAGTCTCATCACTTTTTCTTTCCAAATCAGGAGTAACAGCAGCATCTTGATCAGCAGTATCATCAAAGAAAGGATGTGCTAAATCTTCTTCTTGAACCTTGTGCTCTTCAGACAAAATTCCTTTATCCTGATTCCTCCCCAATTTGACTGAAGACTCTTTCTTCTTATGCCTCTTGCTTCGTCTCTTTTGCTTCTTAAGGTTTTGATTTTCTAACCAAAGAGCATGATATTTGACCACTGGCTTGACGAATTTGGACAATTTCTTGAGCTTGGCTTTGAGCTTGAGTATTTGTTTAGCTTGAGAAAGAGTTTGCTTTTTGAGTCTCCTAACTTCCCTGTTCAAAGCATATATATCTAAAAGTCCCTCATCTCCTCCAGATGTTTGAAACACATCTGTGGGAGTATAATCATTGGGAGATTTAGGAATAGAAGCAGCATCATGAGGAGCAGCCGTACCTTGGAAGTCAGCAGTCCTTTGGATTTCAGCAGTCCCTTGAGAGTTAACAGTATCATGGAAGGAAGCAGTACGTTGTACTGAAGCAGTACGTTGAGAATGAGCAGCACTTTGAGAATGAGCAGCACTTTGAGTTGGAATGCCTTGAGCATCCCTTGCTGAACTTGCAGCCCTAGAATGAGGACTAGTACTCTGTGCTTCCTCCGCTGCCAATGCTGTGACTACTTCTAACATAGATGGAGTCAAGGGTGTAATCCTACAGGAGAACTTAGTACTATGCTTCCTCATAAATGTAAACACCTTGGAAGGAGAGAAAGGTGGTTTTTCTTCATCAGTGATCACTACATAGAGCCTACAGAGTTCGAGATTCAAGAGATGGTAAACATATGGGTTTCAGGGGAAGCTTATTGATTAAATGTTTAACCATCTACATGCACCACTTGAGGGGAAGTGTTTCATTACTACTGCTGATCTTTATTACTACTGCTAGTTTATATTTCTACTGCTCAAAGTCATTTTTCGTATTATGCTTCATGGAGGGTATTTTGAGTATTGGAAGGCTGGATTAGTAGTTGTGGTATATGATTTGTAGCTGTTATGATCCAAGTTGCATATCTACAGAAGACCCCTATTGGATGATTACAAAAAGGGGAAGAAGATTACAGGTTTATTGATTTGCAGCTTATTATGTGTGGTGGCATGATCATAAGTTAAGGGGAAGCTATCTACAAAGGAAGATTTTGTTTCATTCAGGGAGATGATTACATCTCAACTTCAGGGGAAGCTTTGGCTTTATGATGAAGTTCATACACGACTTTGTTTGTTTTGTCATCATCAAATAGGGGAAGATTGTTGGGATTCTTGATTTGATGAGACAAAATAAATAAAAGAATGAAACAAAAGGACTAAATCTGGCAACTATGTAATTCTACAAAGATGGAAGATTTTGAAGAATTAATGAAGATTTGGTCAAAGATTTACAAGATAAAGACTAGGAAAGTATTTAATGTGATTTAATGTGATTTAATATGATTTAAATAGTTTCCTTATCTATTGATTTACTTCCTTTGTAAGCCATGATCTCTCCCTATATAAAGAGATCATAGGCGTGTAGTTTTATCCAGATCCATAGAAACATCGACTGATGAGAGTCGAATAGTAAAGGTGTGTGTGTACACCGGAGTTAGTTAGTTAGTTAGTTAGTACACCATAGTAGTTGGTGTAGCCCCAAGTTATAGTTGGGGTAATAGGGAAACGTTCAATGAAGAAAACCTTGTTTGATAATATTGCTTTCTTATTATTCCGCTGTGCATTCAATATTATCTGTAAAACTAATCCTAGTTGAGCTTAAATCGATTTTATCAATGAGTTGGTGATTTGGGTCTTTCTTGCTCAGGAATATTACCAGGAATGGTAATTCCTGTTCCTCTTCTTGATTTTGAAATATTTACCAAGAGATCAGCAATTAAGGTATCATCTTGAATGAACTCATCAGACTCATCTTGAAAGGTTGAAGGGCCAGCTTCATCTTCTACTTCTTTCATTGAAGGTTCAGTTCTTAGATTTGTTCCAGCAGTACTTTCATTTACCTCAGCAGTACTTTCATGAACCTTATCAGTACCTTCATTAACCTCAGCAGTACTTTCATGAACCTTATCAGTACCTTCATTAAGTTCAGCAATACTTTCATGAACCTTATCAGTACCTCCATGTACTTCAGTAGTACCTTCAAAATCTTCAAATGTACCTTCAAATACTTGAGCATCCCCTACATCAACTTCATTCAAACCAATACATTTATCAGAGACTTTCTTCCTCCCCTGTTTGAAAGAAGATGATTTCTTTTGATGTGTCTTCTTGAGCTTTTTCTTCTTAGACAAATTAGCATTAAGCTTGACAAAAGATTTGTATTCAGAAATCACAGGCTTAACTTTCTTCCAAAGAATCTTCAGCTTTGTCTTAAGCAGCTTGTTTAGTAGTTAGCTTCTTCAGTCTGAGAACCTCTCTAGTCAATCCATAAAGATCAAGATTTCCCTCATCTCCTCCAGATGTCTGAACCTTATCTGTGGGAGTATAATCATTGGGAGAATCGGTTCTTTCAGAAGTAACTGGGCTTGGACTTTTTGCCTTGTTACCAGCTGAAGAGTCATCACTATGTTGTGAAGATGTGTAAGTGTCAAGTTCTTCAGTAGTAGTAGCAACTTTTAACATGTGAGGAGTTAGAGGTGTAAGCTTTCCAGAAAACTTAGGACTACACTTGCTCATATTCAACAAGGGATCTTAATCTTTTGTCTGAAACGCCTATGGAATTGAGCAGCTTGTTTAGTTTTTGCTTTCTTCCAGTCCGAGAACCCTCACTAGTTAATCCATAAAAGATCCGATTTCCTCATCTCCTCCGATGTCTGAACCTCATCTTGTGGGAGTATAATCATTGGGAGAAAGCTGGTCCTTTTAGAAGAAACTAGGACTGGACTTGCTACCTTTCACCAGCTGAAAGAATCTATCACTATGATGTGAGGAGTAGTGATGTCAAATTTCTTCAGTATGCAATGGAATGTTCAGTCCTTTCAGCAGTTAGAACTTTAACATATGCGGAGTGAGGGTGTGAGCTTCCCTGAAAACTTAGCTACACTTGGCTCATAAATGTAATCACTTTTTGGTGGTAAAAACAATTGTGGGTATGAAAATTGTGAAGTTTGGTAATGCCAGCAAGTTGTTTATTCAAAAAACAGTTGATATGAAACAGGGATACATCAAAAGGGTTGCTATCCTGAGATTTCTTAACATTCATCAAAGATTAGCTTTAGAGAAATGACATTCTGATTGTAGCAAGTCCTACCAAAGCAGATGCAATATTTGTCCCAAATTGATCCCATGATGAACTCTTAGAGCTTATACAATGAAGTAAGGTATGAACCAAGTATTTTCATTGAGGTCTAAAGAGTGGTTTAGAAAAAGAAAGTAGTGTAAGACTCCTTCATAACTATATTCACGTAAAGTGTCCCAATTTTCCTGATTATCAAATGTTAGTGCCATCTTTATCATTAAACATCAAATTAGTACGAACTGAAGCTTCTGACACCAATATCTTCTTTCCAGCTACCTTAGCTTCAATGTGAGCAACTTCATTAATTATACGCACCTTTGCAGTACTCCAAAATAGTTGAATCTACTGTTGAATCACATCCGGAGATACCAAAAGAGCATAGTTCACAAAACATCTAGTAAGAAAGTCAATAACTTCATGAAAATCAGCATTGCTCTCTGTCTTCTCAACACAAGCAATCATATTGTGTTTGTTGCAGGAGTTCATGATAGCCATTATCTCAAAATTGACGATGAAGACAAATTAGGGCTCGAAAGATGAAAGTATGAAATTTAAAGATTAAGTGAGAGATTCTTAGAATTTTGTGTAAGTATTTATAGAGGTAGAGAAAAGTCTTTGCCAACAAAGTAATCGTGAAGAATTACAATGAACCCCTCAATGTGATGTCTGTTTTTATATGACCAAGGCTATAAACATTACTTCTAATAACTAGCTGTACTTTCAAAACAGAACATACTTTCACTATGGCCTATGCAGTACTTTACTTTTTATGAAGCTATTATTGATCAAAATAAAGTAACAAAATCTTCTCTATTAGCGTCTCTTCAACTCCAACCCTGAAGCATACAAAGTAGCAAACATAACCACAATTTCAGCATATCTTAAAAAGTCAATCATCTCTGACTTTATACCTCCCCTTAAGAATAGCATCAAATCTTCTTTCAAAGTCCATACTTTACAAGCAGTCCTCCCCTTAAACTTAGCTATGGGTTCATCATTCCAATATTAACTACCAAAGAGTTGAATCTAGCCAAGTCAAATCATTTGGTTAGTAAATCTGCCACATTATCATCTGTATGAACCTTGACCACATTAATTAGCCTTTGATCATAACAATCTCTAATAAAGTGATGCCTAATCTGAATGTGCTTAGTCTTTGAATGGAAAACAGGATTCTTCATAATGCATATGGTACTCTCATTGTCTATATGAATATCAGTATTTATGAAATTGAAACCATAATCAAAAAGTTGATTTGCTATCCTAGTACTTGTCCACAACAACTTGCAGCTGCTACGTATTCTGCTTCAGTAGATGAGATAGCCATAATTGTTTGTTTCTTGCACTGCCATGAGACCAATCTCCTTCCAAGATATTGACATCCACCAGAAGTTGATCTTCTATCATGATTGTCCCCAACATAATCACTATCTGAAAAGGCTTCTAAATGAAAAGGAGAATCCTTGGGATACCATAAACCCAATTTAGGTTGATGTTTAAGATTACAAAGATCTTTTTTTTGCATGCATTGTGGGAAATTTTGGAGTAACTTGAAATCTTGCACATAAGGAAACAGCAAACATAAATATCTGGTCTTGATGCAGTCAAATACATAAGACAACCAATCATTGATCTGTTTAAGCGATGTACCTCAAACATTTCACCTTCTTCATCTTTCCCGAGAGATTTATGAGCTTCAATTGGTGTAGTAGTTGGCTTAATTGTTCTGAAGTCAAATTTGTTAAGAATATCCTTCACATACTTGTCTTGACTTATGAAAATCCCAGCAGTACTTTGCTTAACTTGAAGTCCCAAAAAGAACTCATTGGAAGCTCCTTTTGCATTAGCTCTTCAAATTCCTTAACCATGGATGTCTTAGTAGATCCAAAGATAATATCATCCACATAGACTTGAACCAACATAATATCTTTTCTGTCCCTTTTGATAAACAAGGTTTTATCAATAGCACCTCTCCTATAGCCATGTTTCAAAAGAAAAGTAGAAAGCCTCTCATACCATGCTCTAGGAGCTTGATGTAATCCATATAATGCCTTGATTACCTTATAGACTTTGTTTGGATGATGAGGATCTACAAAACCTGGAGGTTGATTGACATAAACCTCTTCTGTGATATTGCCATACAAAAATGCACTTTTGACATCCATTTGATAAACGGAGAATCCCATAAAAGATGCAAAGGCCAAAAATAGTCTGATGGCTTCAATTCTGGCAACTGGTGCAAAAACTTCATCATAATCTACACCTTCTTCCTGTCTATATCCCTGTGCAACAAGTCTTGCTTTATTCTTGATGATAGTACCTCTTTCATCTCTTTTGTTTCTGAAGACCCATTTAGTTCCAATAACTCGTTTTCCATCTGGTAAATCACATAACACCCATACATTCTGTAGCTTGAACTGAAGCAGTTCTTCTTGCATTGCTTCAACCCAACTTTCATCTTGCAATGCTTGTGTTATCTTCTTGGGTTCTTCTTGAGATAAAAAGCAGGCAAACAAGCATGTCTGCTGATCTTTGTGATTTGTTCTATTTTGCTTACAAATAAAGCTCAACAATGCTTGATGTGGGGTAGAGGTACCTTGCAGCTATTTTCTTGTTTTAACTCCTGAAGCAGTAGGACCAATGATCTGTCTTTGTGGATGATTTTTATGAATTCTGAGTGTTGAAGAAGAACTAACATCTATGGTGTTATCCATATTGTTGATATCAAGATCTATCTCTTCCTCAGTATCTTTATTTTCATCATCAAAGGAATTTCCATGAAAAATTCCATCCTTAGGCAAATCATCATCAGACTCTGATAGATCATTAATTTCTTTGCCTTTTTCTTTTCTCTTTTCAGATGCAATTTCTTGATTTTCCATATGAGAATGAGCAATGATCTCTTGAAGCATTAGATTCTCAAACTCCTTCTGTAGATCTTGGTCTTCAATAGTCAATGGTACTTCTTTAACAACAGTACTTTCATCAGAATCCTTGTTCTGAGCATCATTTGTAATGGCTTCTGAAACAGCTTTGTTCCCAATGGAGCTTGAACCATGAACTATAAACTGCTGATCATCTACATCATCAAAGTCAACTGAATTGGATTGTTTTACAGCTGTATCAACTTGATTTTCTTTCCTTACAGGAATGTAGTTCAGTGAAGGAGATAGAATATCAAGGTCAAACATCCAATCAGGACCTTTTCCTTTCTGATTCATCTGATCCTCAAGAAAATCCACATGAAGACAATCTTGTACTTTTCTGGTGACCCTATTGTAGACTCTAAAACCTTTGCTGTTAGTGGAGTAACCCAACAAATATCCTTCCTCTGATTTTCCTTCAAATTTACTCAAATGATCCATAGTGTTCAATATAGTCAAAGGACATCCAAATGGTTTCATGAAGCTGATATTAGGAGATTTTCCCATTAACAACTCATAGGGAGTCTTCATTTGAGGCTTAGTCACCAATACCCTATTTAGTACATAACAAGCAGTATGTACTGCTTCAGCCCAGAATTGAATTGGTAGAAGTGAATCTGCAAGCATGGTTCTGGCTGCCTCAATGAGAGTCCTATTCTTTCTCTTAGCAACACCGTTTTGCTATGGAGTCCTTGCAACACTGTACTCTCTCTGGATTCCTTTCTTGGCACAAAATTTATTCATCAACTTATTCTTTAACTCTGTCCCATGGTCACACCTGATGGTCTTCACTTTTCGTCTTAGCTTGTTTTCTAAGCCCACAATCAAATCATGAAGTATGTCATATGTCTCATCTTTGTAGACCAAAAAAAACACCCAGCTAAATCTATTGCAATCATCAGTTACCACTAAGCAGTACTTTTTCCTGTTCAAACTAGCTACTGAAACAGGTCCAAATAAATCCATATGGAGCAATTCTAAGGGTTCTCTAACTGTTCTTTCCTCAAGCTTCTTGCAAGAAGCCTTATATTGTTTGCCCTTTCTACAAGCCAGACATGAATGATCATGTTTGAATGTCTTAGAAGGTAAACCTCTGACCAGATTGCTC
>BQNB010122137.1:0-20336 GCA_026074375.1 Tanacetum coccineum
ATGAAGATGAAGGGTGAAGATTGGTCCCCTGGTATCCACAAAAAACTTTGTATCCAAATGAACCTAAATCTAACAATTTTACTACTTACTTTATTTTATGAGTCATTGATAAAATCAAGAACTTTATAATTATGTCTTAGCAAGCAAACATAATTATACTCACTAAAGTAATCATGAACGCAAACTCTTGTTCAGTAGTAATTTCAAGTTAATTTCATACTTCAAAATCATGATTATTATCATGAACCATGATTATATTGACTAAATCATGTAGTCAATTAGATGAAGTAGTTTATATTATATCTTTGACTTTTAATGTAATAGGACAATAAACATCCTTCGTGTTTAAGTCCTAGTAGATTGATTAGCTTCCTTACCTTGCGGTCAAGAGAAACCAATAATCATATTGTTATATGTTGTTCCTTGCACACATTTAAGATTTCTCCTACTTATGTACGGGACAACATTATCTAAGGTGAACAAACAATACGACAAGCGCTCAATTGTATAAACAATATGATAGTGTCATAGATGTTACAAGTAGATCTCAAACTATAATGTTTAATAAGGAATTGTGGATTATTATTCTATAGATAACATTTCGGAAAGCAACCTCAAATATGGAACTTGTTATCATATAAAATAAAATGCAATCTTACATAAACATATGTTTGTTCATATTCGAAAAGTAATTAATTATTTCAAAGCAAGCTAGAAATAATATGGGCAACTATCAAGGAAATAAATCTTGTAGCTCCCACTGAATTTGACACCATTACAAGAATGTCATTTCAGTAATAAAAATGCAAAACTCCCACTGGATTTGTCAACATTGTAAGTGTTACATCACCAGTAGAAATCAAATAGCAATTTATTTACTTTCCTATTCTCTTAGAATGCCTACAAGTAGCAATGTACTTAAGTATTGTGCAGAGAATATGAAATTCTACTTGTGTAGATGAGGGACTAGCCATTCATGCTCTCATTTAACTTGAATATTAAGCATGCAATTCCTCCTATATCGTCTGCATAGCCACAAGGGTATTTAGCACCTTAAGGAATAAAATGAGTCTAAGAAAAATACCCAGCGGATATGCTAGTAATTTCTTTGCTCATTGCGGTTTAAACTCATACATCGTGACAAGTGCAAGATGTCATATATTTTGGTAGCTATAGACAAAATGTTCTCTAGTTACTCAAAATATTTTATCTTTCAATTATTTCAAAGCCGAAAAGAAGGGTAATGAAAGACAATGAGAAATGAGTTTAATGTAATTGATAATTTTCAATTATAATCCTATCTTATTCTTGTCAACCAATGAGTATAGATAGAAGTAATGTCTCACTCTTCTTACTAGGAAAAGAGACTGTTTGTCTTTTGAAGAAAAACAAACTTTCGTTTACGAATTATGTTGCAAAACACAATTAAACAGAACATAGAAAGTTCAATTTAGTATTTTCGATAATTAAATTCTTAATAGAATTAACTACCCAATTAATTTACTAATTAAGACTAAGATCCAACTTGACCTCCTACTTGTTAACCAGAGGTCTGACCAGTGAGAAAACAAGTAGGGCAAGAGGTAAGCGACGAGCGTTAATTGCAATTAATGCAACTCTTAGATTTATGATACTTGTCAAAAACATTAGTCAGCATGTAATAATGTTTGGTACATTTTATTTGTCCATCTTATGCCTCGGTCCGAGGTCTGACCAGGTAACTCTATTTAAGTCGACCAAAAGAGAACGTGCAAAAATTGACAAAGGTCTGACCAATGGAAAAAATTCGCCATGGGTTGAAAGGCCCTGAGGTCTGACCAGAGAAGACAATCAAATGCACGTGTTCTTCATTTTGCTGGCATAGACTTAAAACTTCACATAGGGGTATACACATAAATTTTACAAAATATGTGACAAAAATCATGTACAAGAAACATGCAAAACATCTTGTAGCACAAGTTAAGAAAACATTTTGTTAACCTTTTTGGTATAGGGACATCATTTTTATCAAATGTTCCTCCTCGGTAGCCTCCATTTTGGACCACAAAGAAGCGGAAAACAGGTCAGCCGCGGAGCGATTTAAAAACCTGACATTTTTTGGGGAACCTAACTTTCACCCCACCCCACCCTTCCACACCTCCCCGCTTAAACTTCTCTTGTTAGTTTAGTCCAACAATGGTGTGAGTCATACTTCTAATTAAACTAATGATGCTATCGTATTTTAAAAACCCCTTTTGTTAACATTGTTTTATCGTTGCCAATATGATGGATTTAACAAAATGATCAAAAACCCTATATTGTACTCCTACTAGCGTCTGAAGACATAAGTACTTCCAATAATTCACTCATATGCCGAAGCATGTAGTGGGATGGGATAAGATTAAAGATCAATTCAACCCCATACTGCGCACATAAAAACTAAAATTATACAAGAAATCAAATTTCATAGTTTAATGTCCGTATTAAATTTGTCCAAAAACCCCGGTTTCGCAAATAACACATAACTGGTCACAAGGAGTATGAAGTAACGTGTGAAATTATTAGACATGTTCAATCCAAGTTTTCTCTAATAAGTGTAAGGTCGTTTTCAAAGTTATCATAAGTCTATTTGCAAATATTGAGCATCACATGGCATATTACATATAAGCAAATCAAAGCAGACAGAAAATTGGATTATAATTGAAGACAAACTATTATAATGAAAGCAGTAACTCATATAATGCCTTGAGTTCTTAAAAGAGTCTTCCCCAATTGGAGAACCAAAAGACTCTCACTAGGTTTTCTGCTAAAGTACCTAGATTACCACATCCATCATATAGCATGATTGCGCGAGTCTTAAGTCCGAGATAAAACCAGAATAGAAAAACAGGGCAGTTGTAAATTAAACATTTAATTTAATCTATTCTTCTTTTTAATCAAGTAACATTTTGTTGATTCTAGTGTTTTATTCATATTTATGGCAAGGATTGCATATCATTGCCATACTTTTCTAATAAAACAATAAATAAATAGATTTCATGCAGCCCTAACGTGTTTAATTATGTGTGTAACCCATAAATACACCAAACGAGTTATATAGTACCTCAATCCAATTTGTAGATAAACCCTAAATGCTCTTGATCCCATAAAACACGAAGGGAGAAGGAATAAGGTGTTTATATAGTACCTCAATCCTAGTTGTAGATAAACTCTAGAACCTTAAAGATAAACTTCAAGTCTTAAGGTTATCACAACTCTTCCATTCTTATCACCACATCTCTTCTCCTCATCTCCTGGATACAACGCACCTAGACACCCTCTAGAATCTTCATTTGGCTGGCTACAATTCTTAAGACAACCATATGATTCTTGTCTAGTCGTTTTATGTCAAAAAGATTACATTTTGAAGCTTACGTGAAGATTAAACGTACTCTATGTGTTTAACGTGTATGCCCCCAATAGGCTCACACACTTCTAGTCGTATATGTGCGTATCCAACTACCATAATCCAACAAGTTTATATTAGCTACTTGCAGTTTTTTTTCATATGCATATTTTTGTGTTTGTTATACTATTATCTAAGTGTTCGTTGATTCCTTAACCGGCTTTCCTTTGTGTTGTGTGATCATTGATGATGAATCTGAATCTGAAGAAGGTTAGTTTAATTTTTACATAATATGTTCATACATATTTTTTCATTGGTTTTTTTACTTATGCCTTACCTATCCTTCTTTTGTTTATATTTTGAAGAGGAAGAACTGGGTTTGTAGGCAAGCCAGATGCTAAGAAAGAAGTAAAGGAGACTAAGAAAGAAGAGAAACAAGTGGCAGCCAATAAAAAGGATTTAATAAGGATGTCAGTCTTTTCTGATGTTCTCAACCTGACCAGGTTTGCTTTGTGCTCTTTTTATGTTCTCTTAAGGTCTGTTTAGGGTCTATTCCTTGCTTTACACCTGTATGATGTGAGTTAATATATTTATTATTCAAAAAAAAATCTAAAAAGTGTTTGTGGTTCATCACGAATTTGCATGTTTTTACCTCTGTTGCCGAACCCGTTATCTGTTCTTGCCACATATAAGTAAAACTCATGCATAATTTTGATGTGCTGAATGCTATTTTTCCATGATAAATAAAAAAATAACCCAAAAAAACTTTATTACAAAAAAATTACATAAAAAGGAAAAAATATTATATTTCTAAGATTTAGTTGAGGTAACTAGAAAAAATTAGTTGCAATATCTACCTCAACAAATAATTTTTAAGACGTTTCTTATTTAATATTTTGGTGGACCGCCTTTGACTATGCATTTTAAATTAACATGGTTTGATGCAGGATTCGTGTCAATGGAATAGCGGATACAAGCATACCCAATTTTGTGTTGGCGAAGCACGCAGATGAAAGATGGAAATGAGACTACTTCCCACTTATAATTTTTCGGGTAAAACATTATTTGAGTTTTAATAACTCTTTCCAAATCTCTCTATATATCTAGGTTGATGATATTACTTTCTTCTTAGTCATATTAGTTTGTAAAAGGACCTGAATGTGACGGTGGTTTGCAATTTTTGCAAACTTATTCTAAAGAGTCCAACACACTTTTGGTGTAAGATGTGAAAAGAAAGGAGGAATCTGAAGCTGTATTTGAATCGAAAGCTGTATTGGAACCAATTACAACATAAGAAAACACTTTCTTTGATATTTCTTGAGGGAAACGAGCCTTCACTGAAGCAGGTGAAGCCCAAGAATTGCTTAAACCACTACAGAAGCCTGGATACAAGTATTTGAAGATATGTTTTAGCAATTGAAGCTTCGGGTTGGATGTAGTCCATGTTGCTGCTCCTGTTTTGTCATCAATTAAGTATTAGTGGACCAAAGTTGACTTATCCAATTTTGTTACTGGAAGAAAATAGGAAGAAGCACTTTAATTTATGAATATGTTTTCGTCAGCCCTTAAAGATGCTGATGTGAGGTCTTTAAACCTTTCACATAGCGCGTTGGGTGAAAAGAGAGTAAGGGCATTAAAGGAACTTTTTAAGTCACAAGGTAACCTTAAGAAAATGTATTTTATTAACGATGGTACAGAAGCTTGATTGCTTAAGCTGGCAGGTAACATCCAGTTACATGTCTAAAAATATATCATGAGTAAACTTTTGGGACATGTATTAAATAACTTTTATTTTCTCATATAAGATAAACATTCATTTCTTTTCTTTGTTACTCATTGATTTACCTTTACATAATTTTTTTGTAAATATATCATGACCTATACATTAATCCAATTTCTTTTTAATAGCAGCTAATAACAACGAAGACAAGAAGGAAGGTGACTCAAAGGACAATATAAAAGACAACCGCACATTGATAGATAATAATACAGCCCAAACACTTACCAGTGACGATATAGAAGGCTTAAAATGGTTAGATTCTCAAAATTTTCACCTATAGGTATTTTGTTTTTAGGATCAGATTAATCCAATAACTTTTCCTCGGATCATGTCATTTTTTATATATATAGTTAGTGATAGTGTGATAATTGACTAAAATACACTTATCGGCTTTGAAAAAATGTTGATAAACTATGCTCATGAGAGGCTGCACTAGCATTTTGTTCGATATCTATTTATGCCTGAACAAGAGGTAGATGTTGATTTTTTTGTTTCTTATAATTTTTGAAACTGTATCTAAAAATTAACAAATCTTTGGTTTCTTTTTACAGCTCCGAGAATCTAAAGTAACTGGCCACCCAAATAAGGTTTGAAGGGCTCATTTTGTGTACCATGAACCATTGATATATATGCCATTATGCCATCAAAAGTAAACTTTACCAAACAACACATTAAATTGTTGTCATTAGTTACGTAACTAACCCCCATATACAGCAAATAATTTCTTTCTACAATCATTAAAGAATCCAATAGCCATGAAGCAAGTACATGATGTAGCCATCATATGTATTGCTGGATTTAGTTGCCAGAAATTAGGTTGTCCGCCAATGCTACAAAACACAAAACAAGAGTGTTGAAGCGATTAACCATGTAAGAAGGCAGTATGTTTAATTATTTATAGCTTTAGGTGTATATTTGTCTATTTGCTTCTATTGCATCGACCACCTCAGATGTTGATTCCCAGTCTTCATGTCCGAACATACCTGTTGTACCCAATACCGATAGAGGTGATAACAGCTGCCACCAGGGCATGTTTTAACAGCAGATATATGGCACCATAGACGGAAAATATAGTGTCTAATCTTTATGGTTTATTTTTCTCAGCAAGAGCCAGTACAAGTTATAATAGTTGCCTCACAGGTTCTCATGCGTGGCTGCACGTATCAATTTTGTTTATTATGTAATTTTAAGCCTGAAAAAAGAGGTGGATGTTGATATACTTGCAACCAACCTTAGGAATAAAACAGAGTAAATATCGTCTTCACACACATCATGACATCAAACTCCAAACTGCATCCATATGTTCAAGTCAAAAACATATAAAAGTTACTGTATTAATTTTCCTTAGCTTGTAAATGTAGGGAAACATATACACCTTTATTAAAATAAAATCAGATTACAATCAATAATAATTAACAAAAATTAAACAACAGAAAATAAAACAGACAGAATTGGATAGAAGCAGAAGACAGACACTATGAACGATAAATAAGAAAACAGTAAAAGGTCATGGAACGAGGCACGTGTTGGACACGCTTCCCTTAAAACAGATTCGCTGTCTGTTTCCTAGGGTACAACGTTCAAAGCTGTTGTACAGCCGACCTGACATACTTGCCTGAAATATCACGAAAAACCGAGTGCTTCTGATCGAAAAGACTGCTGAAAAACTTGTTAATGGAGCTTTTCTCTCTTGTGTGTTTTTCTTGTTGTGTCTTGGAATGGTTGAGATTGCCATCTATTTATACACATTCATATGCATATGGTGTAATGGTGCAATCAATGTCAATTAATGCCTTAATAATGATTCATTAATTTTCTGTTATAAACCTTTGAGTCAAATAATAACCGCCAATTAAATTGTCAATTAATGACCCATTAATTTACAGTTATAAACCTTTGAAACAAATAATAACAGCCAATTCAATTGTCAGTTTCCAAACAAAACTCATAACTGACATTTAATCATTTTTCCTCCATTCCAAATACCTTCTTTGAGACTCGATATCTCATTCACACTAACTCTATTTTGGACATATACTGGCTCGACCTGGCCTTACATTTAATAATTATATTTACTAATAATTATTTATGTCCAAATTTAGTGAAAACACATTTTTCACTAAAAATTTTCCAACAATCCCCCACATGAATGGAAATCGGTCGAAAACACTCGAAATTTTCGGCAAAATTTCTGCGGTTGAGTCCTAGCATATGATTAGGTAGGTTGACCCTTTGAAACCTTCCCTTGTGATATGCCGTAGCCTCCTAGATCGAAGTAACGCGATGTCCTTGAACTCAAAGTCTGTTTACGTAGACGACAATACACACTCACACACGACTCTCCCTGACATTGTCAAGTCCTCATAGTCGTGCTCGTTATGGTCATGAGCACTAGCCTGGTTCTGCAAGAGCTCTTAGGAATTGCGCCCCCCACAAATCCCTTCGAAGCGACCCCACTTCTCTCTCACATAGGTGATTTCATCCTGAATCATTAAAAAACATATGTTTTGGGATTTCATCTTGAATCATTATGCTTTGTAATTTCTTCCTGAATCATTAAAGCCATATGTTTAACCTCAACAAGTCACATTTGTTATAGGAATGGACTAGGATGTTACACATTTTAAGTAACACCCTATATTGACGTGACTTCCCCCACATTTCTATGATTAGGTTGTCCTATTGAACCTAGATCTTGGGATCTCCAGTCAACTAGGTTAGGTTTTCCTTCATAGAAACTCATTCCTTCAAGGGCTTTAGTCCCATTCCTTTAGACGACTTACTAACTAACTCTCTGCTTAAGCCTTTTGTAAACGGATCCGCGATGTTATCCTTTGACGCCACATAGTCAATTGAGATAACTCCAGTTGAGAGTAGTTGTCGTATCGAGTTATGTCGACAACGGATATGTCTGGACTTTCTATTATACATTGTGCTTTTAGCTCTTCCCATGGCCGATTTACTGTCACAATGTATACTAATGGCCGTTACCGGTTTAGGCCACCTTGGTATGTCCTCTACGAATTGACGTAGCCATTTCGCCTCTTCTCCGCATTCATCTAGCGCGATAAATTCTGATTCCATCTTGGACTTAGCTATAACAGTTTGCTTGGAAGAGTTCCAAGATATAGCGGCCCCTCCTAGTGTAAACACATATCCACTGGTCGATCTAGAATCCTTTTATAGTAAGATAATCCAATTTGCACAATGTATCCCTCGATAACAGCAGATTGGTCTTTCATATGAAGTCCATAATCACGACTGTATCTCAAGTAATGAAGTACCCTCGTTATAGCTTTCCAATGTCCATAACTTGGATTACTCGTATACCTACTTAGCCTACTAACTACATATGCTAAGTCAGGCCGGGTACTTGTCATCAAGTACATTAACATGCCAATAATCCTTGAATACTCTAATTGGGCAACACCTAAGCCTCTATTTTTAGATAGATGCAAACTGGTGTCAATTGGAGTTCTAGCTTGGCCGGAATCCCCCGCATTATGAGTATTAAGAATTTTGTCCACGGTAATGTGCTTGACTTAACACCATGTCCCTTCTGAGTTGTATGATCATTATTCCAAAGATCACATCAGAACCAAACCCATAACCTGTAAGTCAAATCTTATGAATTCACATGTCTTTATGGATCTAATATTATCTTGTCGGTAACGTGCCAACGATAAGCATATCATCGATACAAAACACAAAATTACATAGCCAGTACTTGTGTCCCTTCACGTAAAGCACACTTGTCGCATTCATAAATTTTTGAATCAATCTCTAACATGGTGTGGTCAAACCTTTTTATGCCACTGTTTTGGGTAGTCTTGCTTTAAGCCATACAACGACCTTAACAAGTCTACAAACTTGCCCTATTGTCCAGAGAGCTATGAAACCCTCAGGTTGTTCATATAGCAATTTATCTTCTTCTAAATCTCCCGTTAGAAAAATCCGTATATCCACATCCTTTGGGAATTCCCCCAAATTTCTTAATGCGGCAATAGCCATTATTGTTCTAATCGGAGGTTATTCGCGAACCCGCAAATAAGTATCAAAGTAGTCCTAAACCTCACGTTGTCTAAAACCCTTGGATTACCAATCTTCTTTATATTTGTCAACGGTGCCATCAGCTTTCATCTTCTTGAAAATCCATTTATAGCCTAGTGCTTTACAACCAGGAGGTAAATCTACGAGCTCCCATGTATGGTTTTGTAAAATAGATTCTATTTCACTTTTGATGGCCTCTCTCTATTGTTGCCCTTCCGAGGAAGTTACCGCTTCTCGGTAAGATGTGGGTTCATTTTCTACCATAAAAGAAACAAAATTGGGTCCAAATGATTTCTCTTTTCTTGCCCTTTTGCTTCTTCTTGGTTCAAACTTCTTCTTCCTCGGTATTGATCTTGTCACTCATCTTGAGATCATTATCATCGCTTTGTCTCTATCTGAGGACAACTTTGTCATCTAATCTAGATGAGCTTCCAGTTTCCTTTGATAAACAAGGAAATATATTTTCAAAGAAAGAAGCATTCCTAGATTCCATTATTGTATTCTTTTGGATATCAGGATTTTTCGATTCATGTACAATGAAACGATAAGCAGTGCTGTTCTTAGCATATCCAATGAATATACAATCCACAGATTTAGGTCCAATCTTTTAGGCCTTGGGAGTTGGCACAGCCACCTTGGCTAAACAACCCCACACTCGTAAGTATTGATATGATGGTTTTCTTCCCATCCATAATTCATAAGGAGTCTCTTCCTTTTCTTTACGAGGTATCTTATTTAAAAGATAAGTAGCCGTCAGAATGGCTTCCCCCACATGTCAACTCATACCAGAACTAATCAACATGCCAGTAACCATTACTATACAAGGTACGGTTCTTCCTATCGGCAATACCGTTTGCTGAGGTGAATAGGGATCATAAACTCGTGTCTAATTCCATTTTACGTCACAAAGCTCGCCACGCGACATGGAGAGCACGTATTCACCGTCCCTCTATCACTTCGTACAACCTGATTTTCTTACCAAGTTGATTCTCACTCGGTTTTTGTATAGAAAAACAAATTTGTCTAGAGCTTCATCTTATACTTTTCAACAAGTCAACATAGCAAACTTTGTACAAACAACAATAAACGTGATAAAGGTCACATATTGCCCCAACCCATTATGCAGTGATTTCAAATCACATATTCTGAGTGTATCATATCAGTGGTTCGTTGGTTCACTTAACCGATTTGAAAGGTGTTCTAGTAAGTTTGTGCTCAACACAAGTTTCACATTTATATTTAGAATCAATATGGCAGTTTGGTATGCTATTAAATTTAATCAAACGACGCATTGAATTAAAATTTACATGTCCAAGACGACCATGCCACACATTAGAAGACTCAATCAAGTAAGCAGAAGAGTTCATTTTATTGATTTCATTCTTGACAACCATTACATTGAGCTTAAACATACCATTCATGGCATAACCCCTACCAACATACATTTGATTCTTAGACAAAACAAACTTATCAGACTCAAAAACTAGACGAAAACCAAACTTGTTTAAAAGCCAACCGGACACAAGATTCTTGCGAATCTCCGGAACATACAAGACATTAGTCAACTTGAGCTCTTTCTCGGATGTCATCTTCAAAATAACATCTCCTTCACCCTTGATATCAGCAGTTGCAGAGTTGCCCATATACAGCTTATGTCCATTGTCAACCGCTCTGAAAGAGTGAAACATACTCTTATCAGCACACACATGACGAGTTGCCCCAGTATCAATCCACCAACCACTGTTGTTAGTACCTACCAGGTTAACCCACAAAGATCATGCAAATACACATCAACACCAATGCAATCATGTCCACATTCACATCCACTATAACGCCTACGTGGAATTCACCCGCTACGGCATATTGCAATTAGCTAACACGTGACCTGGTTGGTCAAAAGTTGTAGCAAGTCTCCTAGAACTTCTGTTCACAATCCCAGCTTTAAGGAGCAAGGTACCGAGACTTCCTTTGCCCTTCTATCATTCCCTTCTTTTGCCTTTGCCTTTTCACTTAGAATTGGACCTTGAAGATGACCCAGCATGTTCAACCATATTAGCCTTGGCAGAATCAGGTGCATAAGTGTCTTTCTGAGCCAACTTGTTGTCCTCTTCAATACGTAGACGAACAACCAAGTCTTCAACACTTATCTCCTTTCGCTTATCTTCAAGTATTTTTTGATCTACCCAGCTTGGAGGTACTTTTCAATTTATAGCACCACTGAAAAGTTCACTCACAGTCAACCCTCAGATTAATGTCGCTCGAGAACCCTGCAGGTCTTGAACCTAACTTATCACATTCTTTGAATCAACCATCTTGTAATCCAAAAACTGAGCTACCACGAACTTCTTTGTACCTGCATCCTTTGTTTTGTATTTGCGTTCCAATGTACACGTTATACAAAGAATCTATCAAACTATTCAGAACATAGTTGTGACACAAAAAATCTGAATGTTTCCATGCTTCCACAACTTGCACATCATGTGTCAAATAAGGATTGAACCTTGCAGGAGTATCGACCTGAGGCCAGTTCATTCAAGAACCGTGCAAGACCAAAGTGTGAGATAGAAGAACAATTTTCTGTTGCCCACCTCTTAAATTCTGACTATTGAACTTTTCTGTCTTTTCTGCATGATTAGCCACTGGTTGGTAGCCGCGCACACCGTGGTTGGATCACAACATTAGTCCGCATGATGAGGAGTTTGAGGTGTTTAGTCATCCTGGGAACACGCAAAAACAGTAAACTGTTATAAAAACGGTATCTGCTTGTACCAGATCTGCTTCAAAGAAACTCAATCTTGGTTTCAATGAATCAACAAATCAGTTTAATAGAAACTCAATCTTGGTTTCAATATAAACTGATAGAAAAAACTACTAACACGTTTATAATCTGAAATTAAAATCTGTTTTAATTTTGGTATATCGACATAATGATTCAGATTTTCGATCAGAAAACAGATTAATGAAAATCTGATTATAAAAGCGGTTTTTATTCGGTAAACCGAATGCTGTTTTTAAGAATTGTAGGAAACATGACACATTTTTATATAACAAAAAAGCGCGAGGAGGTGGGTAGAGAGCAATTAAACAAATAATTAACATAAAATCTAACAGACAGAATAGGGTGAAGCAGAAGACAGACACTATGAATGATAAATAAATAAATCAGTAAAAGGTCATGAACGAGGCACGTGTTGGACACGCTTCCCTTAAAACAGATTCGCCGTCTGTTTCCCATGGTACAACGTCTAAATCTGTTGTACAGCCGGACCTGACATACTTGCCTGAAAAATCACGGAAACTTGAGTGCTTCTGATCGAATAGATTGCAGGAAAACTTATTAATGGAGTTATTCTATCTTGTGTGTTTTTTCCGGTGTCTTTGGAATGGTTTGAGTCTTGATGATAACTTACAATTGACTTCAAAACTAAGTCTGGAAATTTGTCCATCCATCTGCCTCCTTAACACTTTTATTTATTGCGAATACATCTAGCAAATTGCCAAAAGACTAGGCTTGCATATAATGTTATAATTTTACTCATTTATTCAATTTTTCAAAGACATACACAATCATTAGAAACAACATATGGGTCAAAGTTGGAGTTTGATTCAAGCATTATAAATATATAGTTATAAAAATATTGATCAAAACTATATGTAATTGATAAAGCTTAAGTTTAAAACATTTACATATGCATTTGTTTTGTTTTGAATCATGCAAGACACAAATATTGGATTGATTTGTCGTGGGAAGTTTACAGGTTGCTAACAAGATTGATTAGAGGTAACAAAACAAAATACATTTGCACTATCGTCTATTTTTTCTGTGGTTTGTTTTCACGTGTGTTTTCTTTAAAGGTTTAAAAGATTTTTTGCCAGGAGATTGAAACTTCTAGACCAGGCAATAAGATGAAGTTGATGTTGGAAAATTTGGTTGGAAAAGTGATTTTTGACCAACTTTGAACACAATTATCTATATGTATGTGTCGTATATATAAGCAATAATTTGTAAGTTCGCGTTCTCCTTGAAGAGAGCTTCACAATGAATCTTTACGTGTCCAAAATGAAGTTGATGTGAATGAGATATCGCGTCTCAAAGTTAGGCATTCGGTACTATGCTTAAAGTGGAAAATTCGTTTCGATGTGGGATAGGTAAACTTGCGAGCACTCTATTATGTATAAATAGAGGTCATAATTCCATAAGTTTGACACACATCAAATCAATAAATATTATTGATTTCCAACATAGAACATATGGTGTACGCATCTGAAAATGTGAAATTCTAGGCAGTTTTGTTAAGTCCGACAGTACAACTTACTGTTTTGGCTTTGTACATTGGGAAACTTACAACGAATCTATTTTAAGGGAAGCGTCTCAAACGTGTCTCAACTCTTTAGTGCTAAGCATGTCAAACACGTGTCTCATACAACGAAACTGTTTTAAGGGAAGCGTGTCAAGCGTGTCTCAACTCTTTAGTGCTAAGCATGTCAAACACGTGTCTCGACACTTAAGGGTTTTCTTGCTGGTGATCTAGTAAGTCTTTTTGTTTTTTATTGTTTTATTTAATTAACGTTTATTAGAGTATGTTTGTATTTATTGGAACTCTAAAAGATGACCAGAATTTACGTGGGAACACAAAGATCAAATTCTTGCCAAGTATCCACATCTATTTTTAAACATCACTCTGGCATCCAACTAAATCTTGGACGAGATTTCTTTTAAGGGAGGGAGACTATAACAACCCGCAATTTTCATCAATGTAAATATCCATCTAATAAATTAGATGCACTGTGTTATCCATCTATTAAATTAGATGCATTGTAAACCACCTTTATAGAGGGGAAAATTTTGCTTTATCTCATTATGCAACATAACTTGCATCTCTAAAGTAATCAAGCTCACACAACCTCTACCAATGCCATCTATATCTATGTTTACATCATGTAAACCTCCTAATATGTCAAGTCTATATCTTAATATTATTTTTACCAAGTACATTAGCAATTTAACATACTCTTTCCAACGCTATTTCAAAACAAGCATTAAACGTTAACGTTTATATCAAAACCCTAATTATATGCAATGTATACATATAAAAGGAATGTACAAGCCTTTAAAGCATGTGTACCAGTGTACAATGCATAATATTTGAATAATATTTTCCCTCCAAGTCAATGTACAAGTCCTAAGTACCCAATGTACAAGTTAATGATGCAAGAGAATCAAATTAGGTCATTTAAGCATCTAAATCATCTTTAAACTTTACCACCACTCTAGCACAAGGTACCAACACTTAATGCATGACTTCTAAACCTTAAACCTAAACTCTAAATCGTCCTAAAACCTTAATCTAAAAATCTAAACCCTAAACAAAACCCTAAAAACCCTAATTCCATTTTAAAACTAAAACTAAACCCTAAACCTTAATCCTAAACCTTAAACCTAATCCTAAACCCTAAACCTTACTCCTAATACTAATCCTAAACCTTAATCTATCCCTAATCTTAACCCTAATCCACGAATTAAAACCCTAAATACTAAGTCGAAACCCTAATCCAACCCGTCACCTATTTTCTTTCATTTTGACCCATTTTAAAAGCTAAGATACTATCCTAACACCTCAAGCACCTCTATGACTAACCTACTACATAACCAAGTATCTTACAAGCACCTCCATCACCTCTACTTGGCCACCATGTTTTGCAAATCACCTCATTGTCACTTCATGCTTGCCGCACCCTTTTTCCACCACCCACCTTGCATAGCTACATTTCTAGCTCACAACACTCACCCTATGATCTTTGTTAGTCACCACTCTAAGCCAAAGACTTGGCCACTACTCCAAGCCAAAGACTTGGCCACCAAGATTTCGCATGCTATAAATAGGCCAAGACCCCATTCATTTCAACTCACACCTCAAACACTCAAAGCAAACATCAATGGAGTTCTAACTCAGCCAAGAAGGATCAAGAGAAACCCCAAGAGCAGACTTGAAGCCAAGAAACAAAGAAAAGAAGCCATTTGAGTCGTTACTAGGCATACGAAACTAAAAACCCTCATTCGAACCACTTTAAGCTCAAGTAAGCTTAATTCTTGCTTCATAAGCTTATTTTTCTATTTTAAATCCTTAATAAGCTCCTTATGATCATATATGAACCCTTGTTAAAGCCTTTAATCCTCAAACCTTTGCGTGTTAAATTTCTAAAACCATTCGCACCTTATAAACCCTAAAATGCCATTTTCATGAATTCTACAAGATAACCTCATAAGCTGTTATAATAAGCTATTTCTAGAAGCTTATTAGTCATTTCTATAAACTTCTTATCAAGCCTTAAAAGCCTAAACCCATCGAGTTGAATTTTATAAACCAAACGACCCATTTTGTGATTCTTAAGTTCATAAGCTATTTTAATAAGCTATAAGCTCGTAAAAGCTATTTATCCTAACTTATTTAGCTATATAAGTAGTCTATAAACCTGGCAAATCCACTCAATATTGGAAAAATACAAGATTATGAATTTTGGACTTGTTTTGCAAATGTTTTCATGCAAAGGGTTATATATTGTAAATATTCTGAAATTTAAAATTAAAGGGGCTGAAAATGTCATTTTACTAAAGTTATAACTATAAGGACTTATTTTGCCAAGTTCTAAAGTTAAAGGTTTAAGTGAATATATATATATATTATTTGATTCTGGAGCGATAAAAGCATCTATCCATATCTCTTGCCTCTACGCTAAATATTCCAACCATTACAATAGATACCTTTTACAATATTGAAATGGCTGATGGAAATCTAGTAAGCATAAACACCGTTATTCAAGGTGCAACTCTGATCTTGTTAAATCATCCTTTCAAAATTGATCTTATGAAAATCAAACTCGATAGTATTTCACGTCGTCTTGTAATGGATTTGGTTATCTAAGTATCATGCTAAAATTATTTGTGATGAGAAAGTCGTCCACATCGCAATCAATGGTGATACTTTAATCATCCAAGGCGATCGAAGTAAAACTCGACTATATCCAGGGGATGTCAAGTTTTCATACCCAATAATGGAAAAGAAGTCAGACGATAAACAACCGGAAGACATACCAGTAGTTAAAGAATTTTTGGAAGTTTTTCTTGAAATCACCTGGCTATACCCCCAAGTTCGTCAGTAGAAAATCCAATTGACTTATTCCAGGGAGCGCACATGTGCCCGAGCACCTTACCGATTAGCTACTTTAGAAATGCAAGAACTGTCAAACCAAGTACAAGAGTTGACAAACCGAGGTTTTATCCGACCAAGTACTTCGCCTTAGGGAGCTCCTGTCTTATTTGTTAAAAAGAAAGATGGATCTATCAGAATGTGTATCAATTACCGAGAGTTGAATAAACTTACTGTAAAGAATCGTTACCCATTACCCATGATCGATGACTTATTCGACCAACTTCAAGGTTCAAGTGTTTACTCAAAGATTGACTTAAGATCAGGTTATCATCAACTGAGAGTAAGGGATGAAGATATTCCCAAAACTGCTTTCAAAACGAGGTATAGACACTATGAATTTCAAGTGATGCCATTTGGTTTAACTAACGCACCTGTTGTATTCATGGATCTCATGAATCGTGTGTGTAAACCATACTTGGATAAATTTTTGATAGTGTTCATCGATGATATTCTCATCTACCCTCATAACAAAGAAGAGCACGCAAATCACCTGAGAATAATCTTAGAATTACTCAGAAAAGAGAAATTGTATGCTAAGTTCTCCAAACATGATTTCTGGATCAGTATTGTACAATTTCTTGGACACTTAATTGATAGGCTAGGACTTCATGTTGACCCTGCCAAGATTGAAGCAGTTTAAAATTAGGCATCTCCCCCTACACCCACATAAATACGTCAATTCTTAGGACTTGCCGGATACTATCAAAGGTTCATCAAATATTTCTTGAAGATTGCAAAGTCTTAGACTGAATTAACCCTGAATAACAAGAAGTATATCTGGGGCGAAGATCAAGAGTCGGCTTTTTAACTACTTAAGCAGAAGCTATGTGAAGCTCCAATCTTAGAATTACTAGAAGAAAATGACGATTTTGTTATTTACTGTGATGCATCTCATCAAGGTCTAGGAGTTGTGTTAATGCAACGAGAAAACGTTATTGCATATGCATCCTGACAACTCAAGCCTAACGAAGAAAACTATACCACTCATGATCTCGAATTAGGATCAGTAGTGTTCGCTCTTAAAATTTGGAGACATTACCTATACGGCACCAAATGTACTGTGTTCACTCATCATAAATGTTCATCAACATATGCCTAAATCAGAAAGAATTGAACATGAGACAACGACGTTAGTTAGAATTGCTTGCAGATTACGATTGTGAGATTCGTTATCACCTTAGAAAGGCAAATGTTGTAGCAGACGCCTTGAGCTGAAAGGAACAAATCAAACCACTTCGAGTTAGATCATTAGTTTTTATACTATCATCCCAAAATTACCCTCACAAATCCGAAGCTCAAACTGAAGCACTCAAGGAAGAAAACATCAAGGTTGAGGACTTACGAGGAATGGACAAAACATCAGGGTTATATTAAGAACTAAAGTTGGTTACCACTCTTTGGTAATCTGAGAGACTTAATCATGCATGAATCTCATAATTCAAAGTATTCCATTCATCCAGGTTCTGACAAGATGTATCAAGATCTAAAGAAACTTTATTGGTGGCCTAACATGAAGGCAATCATCGCTGAGTATTTGGCAAGTGTTTAACATGCTCTAGAGTTAAAGCTGAATGTCAGAAGCCATCCAGCTTACTGGTCCAACCAAAGATTCCTATGTGGAAGTGGGAGAGAATAACGATGGATTTCGTTACAAAACTACCCAAAACATCAAACGGACATGACATAATCTGGGTCATTGCTGATCGTCTTACCAAATCTGCACATTTCATCCCTACCCGAGAGATAGATAGTATGGAAACCCTTATAAGGGTGTACATCAAAGAAATAGTCTCCCGACATGGCGTGTCAATATCCATCATCTCGGATCGTGACAGTCATTTCACATCTAGATTTTAGCTATCATTACAAAGTGCTTTGGGTACTCAATTAGACATGAGTACGGCATATCATCCTGAAACCGATGGACAAAGTGAAAGGACCATTCAAACACTCGAAGACATGCTTCGAGCCTGTATTATAGATTTTGGAAAAGGATGGGAAAGACACTTACCATTGGTAGAATTCTCCTACAATAACAGTTACCATGCCAGTATCAAGGCAGCACCATTCGAGGCACTTTATGGTCGAAAGTGCAGATCACCTGTTTGCTGGGCCGAAGTTGGAGATGTTCAACTTACAGGACCAGAAATAGTCCATGAAACCACTGAAAAGATAGTGCAAATTCGACAACGCTTGCAAGCTGCAAGAGATCGACAAAGAAGTTATGCCAATATAAGAAGGAAGCCTTTAGAATTTCAAGTTGGAGACCGTGTTATGTTAAAAGTATCACCTCGTAAAGGAATCATCCGATTTGGAAAACGAGGAAAGCTTAATCCCTGGTACATTGGACCATTTAAGATTCTTAAGAGAGTCGGTCCAGTGGCATACAAACTAGAGCTTCCTGAAGAACTCAGTAATGTCCATAGTACTTTCCACGTTTCTAATCTAAAGAAATGCCTATCTGACGAATCTCTCATCATTCCAATGAAAGAGCTTCGGCTCGATGACAAACTCAACTTTGTGGAAGAACCAGTGGAGATCATGGATCGAGAAGTTAAACAACTGAAACAAAGTCGTATTCCTATAGTCAAAGTATGATGGAACTCTAAAAGAGGACCAGAATTTACATGGGAACGCGAAGATCAAATTCGTGCCAAGTATCCACATCTGTTTTCAAACATCACTCCGGCATCCAACTAAATCTCGGGACGAGATTTCTTTTAAGGGAGGGAGACTATAACAACCCGCAATTTTCATCAATGTAAATATCCATCTATTAAATTAGATGCAATGTAATATCCATCTATTATAAATATATCACCTTCTTACAGGGAAAATTTTTGCTTTATCTCATTATGCAATGTAACTTGCATCTCTAAAGTAAACGAGCTCACGCAACCTCTATCAATGCCATCTATATCTATGTTTATATCATGTAAACATCCTAATATGTCAAGTCTATATCCTAATATCATTTTTACTAAGTACATTATCCATTTAACGTACTTTTCAAAATGTTATTTCAAAACAAGCATTAAACGTTAACGTTTACATCAAAACCCTAATTATATGTAATGTATACATATAAAATGAATGTGTAAGCCTTCAAACATATGTACAAGTGTACAATGCACCATATTTGAATCATATTTTCCCTCCAAGTCAATGTACAACTCATTTAAGCTCAATGTACAAGTCAATAATGCCTAAAAACCTAATTAGGTCATTTAAGCTCCTAAACCATGTTTAAACTTTACACCACTTTAACACAAGGTACAAGCACTTAATGCATAACTCCTAAACCCTAATATATCCCTAATATTAACCCTAATCCATGTTTTAAAACCTTAAACCCTAAAAACCCTAATTTCATTTTAAAACCTTAAACCTTAAAACTAAACCCTAAAACTTAATCCTAAACCCTAATCCTAAACCCTCAACCTTAGTCCTAACACTAATCCTAAACCTTAATCTATCCTAAACCTTAATCCTAACTAGAAATTAAAACCCTAAACCCTAACCCGAAATAAAATGAACCTGACACCATTTTCTTTCATTTTGACCCATTTATAAGCAATCAAGCACCTCAAGCAACTCAAGCACCTCTATGACATCACCAAGCAAGCAACCAAGTAGCTTACAAGCACCTCTATCACCTCCTTGTCTTCCTTGTAAGTCGTGGCTTCTAAACACCCCTCCAACACTTCATGGCTAGTTCTAGCCTTCATTACTCATCCTACTAGCATACCTTACTCACCTCAGCTAGCTAGGACACTTATCAAACCCTTAGATATCAAGAAAATGTAGGCACCAAGGGTCTTGAGCCTATAAATAGCCGAACTCCCCATTTCTTTCAAATCACACCTCAAAAACTCATATACTCATCAATGGAGTCTTAAATCAGATCAAGGAAGGTCAAGAGAAGTCCCTA
>BQNB010122138.1:0-20336 GCA_026074375.1 Tanacetum coccineum
AAAGCTAGAGTGAAATACTCGATCAAGTCTGAATCTCCTAGTTCTAGCCTACTTATTCACAAACATTATTATTATTGTTATTATTTTATTTTATTTTTTTATTTTTTATTTTATAATAAAATAAAGCAAAAATATGGTCAAAATAGGAATGCGGGGGACACAGACAGGTACATGTATGATCATTTCGATAGAAATCCCCCCCGCACTTAGAACTGAACATCGGCCTCAATGTTCAAAGGGGAAACACTACCAGATATATATATATATATATATATATATATATATATATATATGATAAGCACATAGGATATCCCAAGATATAATTATTATGCAAATGAACGGAGACCAAGTGTTGGAGGATTAAAAACAAGCACTGAGGTCTTCACGATCATAGGGAATCCTGCAAGCAAAAACGGATACCCACAAAACACAACAAAATGATAAGCACTCCCCCACACTCAAGCAATACTACTACTAAATTATTTTATTATTACTACTAATAAATAGATAACACGGGTTGCCTCCCGAGAAGGGATTGTTTATTAATGAGTCACTAGCTTGACTCACCCTAGAATTTAGTTGTCCATGGGGGACAGACGGAGATCCGGGACATCCATAGCAGGGACATCCCCTTCGTGGTAGTGCTTGATCCGATGCCCGTTTACCTTAAAGTTAGGACCGTTGGGTTGAGATAACTCAACGGTGCCATATGGAAACACTTCGGTAATCGTAAACGGGCCAGACCAACGAGACTTCAATTTGCCTGAGAAAATTTTTAATCTAGAATTAAAAAGAAGAACACGATCACGGACATAGAATTCTCAGTTTTTGAATTTGAATCGTGAATCTTCTTTGCCTTTTCCTTATAGATCAAAGAATTCTCATAAGCTTGATCCCGAAGTTCATTTAATTCATTCAGTTGAACTTTTCGGTGATCACCCGCAGTCTTAAGATCAAAATTAGTCCATTTCAAGGCCCAGTAGGCTTTATGCTCAAGCTCAATGGGCAAATGACAGGATTTTCCATACACGAGCCTATATGGAGTACAACCAATAGGTGTCTTAAAAGTGGTACGGAATGCCCACAATGCATCATCTAATTTATTGGCCCATTTTGCATGATGCTCGTCTACTCTCCTCTCAAGAATCCTTTTCAAACCACGATTGGACACCTCCACCTGGCCACTTGTTTGAGGGTGATATGAGGTAGAAATTCAGTGTGTAACACCATATTTTTCTAACACTCTTGCAAATTGATCATTGCAAAAATGTGTACCTCGATCACAGATAATAGCCTGTGGGGTTCTAAATCTGGAAAATAACTGCTTTATAAATTTCACAACTACTCGGGCGTCATTTGTGGGGAAGGCTTTGGCTTCAACCCATTTAGAGACATAATTGACAACCACAAGTATATACTTGTTCCCTCGTGAAGACGGGAATGGGCCCATAAAGTCTATGCCCCACACGTCAAAGATCTCACAAATCTGGATAAGATTCTGGGGCATTTCGTCCCTTTGTGATATTTTTCCTTGACGTTGACATGCGTCATAGTTTTTAACCATGTCATGGGCATCACGATAGATAGTCGGCCAGAAGAAACCAGAGTCAAAAACCTTCTTAACGGTGTAGTTTGGGCCATGATGTCCACCGGTTAGACCATGGTGGCAAGCTTTAAGAATTTCTATAGCTTCGCTCCTATCCACACACCGCCTGATAATTTGATCATCACAAATTCAAAATAAATAGGGGTCATCTCAAAAATAATGTCAAATATCTTTAAAGACCTTATTCTTCTGCTGGGATGACATCCCTTTAACAAGCACATTACCCACTAGGTAGTTTGCAATATCGGCAAACCACGGGGGTTCATTATCAGCATTAAGATCAATCATATTCAGGGACTCGCGTGGAAAATTATCATTCATTTCCATTTCAACAAGGTCCCCTTTATGAGGATTTTCAAGTCTACTCAAATGATCGACCGTGATATTTTCTACTCCTTTTTTATCACGAATCTTCATATCAAACTCTTAGAGCAGGAGAATCCACCAGAGCAATCTCGGCTTAGCATCTTGCTTAGCAAATAAGTACTTTAAAGCCGAGTGATTCGTTTACACTATTGTCTTAGACAAGAAAAGGTAAGACCATAATTTCTCAAATGCATACACCACATCTAATAACTCTTTTTCAGTAGTGGTGTAATGTGTCTGAGCATCAGATAAAGTCCTACTCGCATAGTGTATAGGCCAAAAATATTTGTCCTTTCGTTGGCCCAAGACTGCTCCCATTGCAAAATCACTAGCATCGTACATGATCTCAAATGGTAAGTCCCAGTCAGGGGCTACAAGAATTGGGGCCTCGGTCAATTTCATCTTAAGAATCTCAAATGATTCCATACACTCTTTTGAAAACACAAACGGAGTTTCTTTCTCTAAGAAATGGGTCATAGGCCAAGCTATCTTGGAGAAATCCTGGATGAGTCTCTGATAAAAGTTGACGTGACCTAAGAAACTCCTAATCCCTTTAACCGTGGTAGGAGGTGGTAATTTTACGATAACATCAACTTTAGCACGATCCACCTCAATACCACTCTTAGAAATCTTATGGCCGAGGAAAATACCCTCTTTAACCATAAAGTGTCACTTATCCTAATTTAAGACAAGATTGGTGTCTTCGTACCTTTTGAGCATCTTGCCTAAATTGGAGAAGCAAGAAGAGAAAGAATCCCCAAAGACCGAAAAGTCATCCATGAAAACTTCCATGGATTTCTCAATCATATCGTGAAAAATCCCCACCATACACCTTTGGAAAGTTCCAGGGGCATTGCAAAGACCGAAATGCATCCTACGGTAAGCAAATGTCCCATAAGGGCAAGTGAATGTGGTTTTCTCCTGGTCTTGGGGATCGATAGGTATTTGGAAATAACCAGAAAATCCATCAAGAAAACAATAGAATTCATTCCCAGCTAAACGTTCAAGCATCTGGTTCATGAAAGGAAGAGGAAAATGGTCTTTACGGGTGGCGTCATTCAATTTTTGATAGTCGATACAAACACGCCATCCCGTGACCAATCTTGTCAAAATTAACTCATTATTATCATTGGTAACCACCGTCATACCACCCTTTTTTGGTACGACGTGCATAGGACTAACTCAAGGACTATCCGAGATGGGGTAAATCAATCCAGCATCGAGAAGTTTGACAACTTCTGCTTTAATGACTTCTATAATTTTTGGGTTTACCCTTCTCTGGTGTTGGACAGTAGGTTTAAAGTCATCTTTCATCAATATCTTGTGGGTGCAAAAATTAGGATCAATGCTCCTGATATCAGATATTTTCCAAGCAATGGCTCGCTTGTGTGACTTTAAAACCTTAACAAGTTGATCCTTTTCCTCCCTTTTTAAGTCTTTAGCGATAATTACGGGTAACTTTGAAGTTCCCTTTAAAAACATGTACTCGAGGTGGGGAGGTAAGTCCTTAAGTTCAGGCTCATGAGGATCTTTAATTGAAGATTTAGTCATTTTGATTTCATCATTTTTAAGCTCTTTAAGATGAGGGAGATCATTTGTTGGATCATCATTTAATAATTCTTCTAGAAAAAGAATATCTCCCCCCGAATCATAGATGCCATTTTCAATACCTGATGGTATCGAACCATCTAGGAAAATAAAAGCGTCGGTCTCTTCAAAGAGAAAGTTACTATCCCTAAAGGGAGTGAGAGAATGAGAGAGAGACGCGACCATAGGTTCAGAAAAAGGAGTGGGACTGCCATTCAAAGGATGAATTGATTGCTGAAAATTTAGCACTTCATGGAAATAGTCCTCGCATGTAGTGTCAAGGATATCAATCTTATTGATTGATTCATCTCCATGCTTTCGAGGATATTTCAAAATGCTCTCAACATTAAAAATCAATTTTTCATCACCGACTCTAAGAGTCAACTCTTCTCCGTGTACATCGACTAGAGCACGGGCCGTCCTTAAGAATGGTCTCCCTAAGATAAGGGGGACACGAGGATCGACGTCATAGTCAACGACAACAAAGTCAGCAGGAAACATGAACTTAACCACTTGCACAAAGACATCCTCAGCTATACCAGCCGGGTAAGTAACCAACCGGTTAGCTAACTCTAGGGTCATACAAGTGGGTACAAGTTCAGGTAACATTAAATTTTTCCACACAGAAAGTGGCATTAAGTTTATGCTGGCACCTTGATCGGCTAAGGCCATACATTCCTCAAGCTCACTAAAGTCACAAGGAATGAGATATTTCCCAGGGTCTCCAAGTTTCTCGGGTAACTTTCTTAGGAGGACCACTGAGCAATTTTCATTCAGAGGAGTATTTGCCAATTCTAGAAGTTTCTCCTTATTGGTGAGGAGATCTTTCAACATTTTAGCTTACTTTGGCATCTGAGCTAAAGCTTCAGCAAAACTGATATTAAAGTGAAGTTTCTTGAACATCTGCAAAAACTTATGAATTTGGATATCAGATATGTCTTGAAGTTTATCCTTGTTCAACCTCAAAGGATAAGGAATAGGAGGCTGATGAGGATTTCACTCAGGAATCTCATTTGGTTTTGAAGCAGGAGATGGCTAGACTACCGGAGATGGGACTCGTGCAGTACCTTCTGAACTTGAAATGTGCACAGGGTCTATGGTCCACTTCAGGTCTCATTCTACCTCTTTAGAAGAAGAAGGAGGAGGATTAGGTGGTGGAACTGATGGTCCATCCAAAGTAATATCACTCCGTGTGGTAATTACTTAAATATCTTCCCTAGGGTTAGGAATGTTGTTGCTAGGAAGCGCACCCTGAGGTCTTTCATTAAAAGCTTTTTCCATCTTTGTCATTTGGTTAGCTAATAATTGAAACTTAGCATCAGAAGCAATCATATGTTGTCTCAAAATGTCATCAGTGGCTGAAAATTTTTGATTTTGATTGAAATTTGTCTGAGCTTGATTCTGATTAAAATTTTGACCTTGGTTTTGATTAAATCCTTGATTTTGATTACCTTGGCTAAAATTTTGTCCTTGGTTGCTTTGATTAAACCCTTGATTAGATTGGTTTTGAAACTGATTCTGGTTATTTCTGTTTTGAAAGTTTTGATTACTTAGGTTATTTGGTTGATTGAAACCGGGTGGTCCAAGAAAATTGTTGGAACGATAGCTTAAAAGATTACGATTTCCTTGGGGTTGGTAAGAGTTACCACCCGCATTGTAGGTTCCCGTAGTAGCATATACATCCCCTTGAGTGAAGCCACCGGCGGCTTGACACTCGGAATGGTGATTGGATTGGCTCATTCTTAGAAAATTCTTGTTCATTTTAGCAATTTGCTGAGTAAGGGTCGCTATCTCAAGAGATGAAGAAATGATCGATCTAGATTACTCACCCCTTTGAGCTGAGGTATCCAAGTTATTGTGGTGAGTGGTCATATTTTTGATTAAATCATAACACTCTTCAAGTCGCCTTTTCATAAAGGTGCCTCCAGCAGCAGCATTTATTATATCTCGGTGTCTCAAAGTTAACCCGTTATAGAATGTATCTATTTGACTGACATGGAACATGTTATGATTAGTACACCGGTCAATCGATAACTTATAACATTCTCAAGCTTCGAATAAAGATTCGTCATGAAGCTGCTGGAAGTTACTGATATCATTCCTTAATTTGGTAACCATAGAAGGAGGGAAGTATTTAGAAAGAAATTTAGCAACCATTTCCTCGAAGGTATGGATAGAATTCTTTGAAAGATGATCAAACCAAGCGGTGGCATGATGTGTCAAAGAATAAGGAAAGAGGTATAAGCGTAAGGCGTCATCGGTGACCCCGTTTTGCTTCATACTCTGGGTGATAGTCAAGAATTTGTCAAGATGCTTGTTTGCATCATCACCCGGTAATCCATGAAACTGTCAACTGTTTTGAACTTGTTGAATCATGTGATTCTTAAGCCCGAAATCCGTAGCCTGAATGTTAACGGGAGCGATCGGTCCGCCCCGACCATTCATAGTCGGCTGGCACAACTCCTCCATCGTTCGAAGATCAGGAGCCTGATTTTCAAGATTAGGTCCCGGTGGACCATGATTTTGAGGAATAGGAACTACAAGAGGCGGTCCTTGATTATTAGGATTCATATTTATTTCTTCAAAATCAAGTAAAAGTGACGGATCACCACGATTTCTTTGACGATTACAAACAACTCTCTCGGGATTTGAAAAAGCAGAAACAAGTTTGTTCGAAGTAGATCGCGTGCTCATGCACTAAAAAGAAATAAGATATAGAATATTTTTCGATTTTTTTTGGTATGTTTATATTTTTATTTTTAGATACGAAAATAACTTTCAACATAAAGGATCTCGGATGACTCGCCCCTTTGATGAGGTATCCCAGTCATTGTGGTGGGCGGTCATATTTTCGATTAAATCATAACATTCTTCAGGTCACCTTTTCATAAAGGTACCTTCAGCAGCAGCATTGATTGTATCCCGGTGTCTCAAAGTTAACCTGTTATAGAACGTATCTATTTGAGTGACGGGTAACATGTTATGGTTAGGACACCGGTCAATCAATAACTTGTAACGTTCCCAAGCTTCAAATAAAGATTCATCAGGAAGCTGTCTGAAGTTACTGATATCATTCCTTACCTTTGTGATCATAGAAGGAGGGAAGTATTTAGAAAGAAATTTAGAAACCATCTCCTTAAAGGTATGGATATAATTCTTTAGAATATGATCAAACCATGCGGTGGCATGATGTGTCAAAGAATAAGGAAAGAGGCATAAGCGCAGGGCGTCATCGGTGACCCCATTTTGCTTCATACTTTGAGTGATGGTCAAGAATTTGTCAAGATGCTTATTTGCATCATCACTCGGTAATCCATGAAACTGACAACTATTTTGTACATGTTGAATCATGTGATTCTTAAGTCCAAAATCCATAGACTGAATATTAATGGGCGCGATTGGTCCGCCCCGGCCATTCATAGTTGGCTGGCATATCTCCTCCATCGTTCGAAGATCAGGAGCCGGATTTTCAAGATTATGACCCGGTGGACTATAATTTTGAGGAATAGGAGGAGGAATAGGACCCATAGGAGGTGGTCCTTGATTATTAGGATTCATATTTATATCTTCAAAGTCGAGTAAAAGTGATAGATCGCCACGATTTCTTTGACGATTACGAACAACTCTCTCGGGATTTGAAAAAGAAGAAACAAGTTCATTCGAAGTAGATCCAAAGAGTTGAACCGAAATGTCGCCAAACAAAACAAGCAAGGTTAAAACAAATATCAATAAGCATGGCGCAACTCTCTTTAATATTCTTTTTAAACTTACTAAACCAAAAATTATAAAACTGTTTTTTATAAATTTTATTACTTTGTTTTAATTAAACACTATTGGGACCAAGCCAAAACCTACTAGTACTCTTTCAAAATAGAAATTTTGAAAAAAAGTGTGAAACATTTCGACATTACCTTAAACCTTTAAAAACGTTTTTCATTATTTTATGATCATTTCTTGTATCTTAATTAATTACTATATAATTGTTGGAAACTTAAAAAGTGAAATATAAAATTATGGATTAATAAAGGAAAAAGTATTTTGATAAATTACAATGATCGTAAGATACTCAAATTGATATCATGCTGATTCGATTTTATCCTAACATACCTAACTTGACAACTTATCTTGTTCTAACTTATGACGAAAAGAAAGCTTATGCAATAAGCTAAAAGCTCGTAGAGAAAATAAGCCTTTAAGAAAAGCTTATATCAAACCGTACCTATAATGCTCTCAAAAAGTAAAGTGGGTCAAAGGCTTAATGAAATAAGCCGAGTAACTCAATACTCGTCGCCGACTTTTGTAACAGTCGATCGGATGCCTAAAAATTGAAACATTTAGTAAAGAGTTTTAATCTATAATAAGCTACTAGCACTACTTTGCTCTCGAAAATATAATGGTCCTAGAGTTATCGAAATAAGCCGAGTAAATGAATACTCGTGGCCACTTTTTTCTTTTCGAATCGAGCTTAAACAAAGGAAACGAACAAATCTAAATAGCTTATTCGGGCTTAACAAGGGAAAAGAATAAAGCTAAATAGCTTATTCGAGCAAAGGAAATAAGCTAGCTAACGATTCAAACCCAAAAAAAAAGATAAGGAGATCGGAATTTAGAGAATAAGCACAAGTCTATACATATAATCACTCTTTTTTCATTAAGTAAGCATTGATTCCTTTACAATAAGCTGGTAAATAAGCAAATATAAGAAGTTAAGTTAAGATGATATTTATGCATAAATAAAGATAACTAAAATTCTATGAGAGAAAATAATTGCATTGCATGAAAAAAGATCCATAACATCAATCTGGTGCGTTGGGCTATATATAGCCAATGGGTGGGGGGGGGGGGGCAATCTTGTAATTTCACATCCCGATATTTGTTGCTTATAGGATGGTTAAGATATATATAGATATCACGTTGCTGTTCTATTCCTTTTATTCTTGCCTTAATCTAAAGCAAGAACAAGTGGGATTTTCCTTTATTTTCTGAATTGGGCTTTGGTATCTGGGGCCGAGAGTTTGAACTTCTTGTGTTGGGCTGAGCATTGTAGTAATATTTTATCCTTTTAAGTATATGGGTCGGTCCGACCCATAAAAATGGTGTCGGGCCGACCCAATAAGAAGTGAAGCACGTCGGACTCAATTTCTCGTGCTCTTTCCAATGGTTATGCTCGGGAAAGATAACGATTTTCGTTCTTGATCTCGAAAAAACACATAAAAACATATTCAAATCTTAAAGAAAGTCTCTTGTTTTTGTTTCTTTTCAACCCTTTGTACCTATAAGATAAAAACGCCATTACCAAGCATATTTGCAATATAATTTCACACCTTTTATGTTTTTAGTCGATTAATGCGTTGTATAGGGTAGAATAGAAAAGATGGTGTTTAGCACACATAAACGGGCTTTTAAATGGTTTTAGGTTTGTAAACGGAAATTAAGTTCTCGAAGATATTACAACCTGTCTTGAAGTTAGCGTTTTTTATAATACAGATGGTTATCCGGAATTGAGTTAATTGCGAAAATTTAATTCTTTCAAATTCTAAATGAACGAGTAGATTATGAAGGGTCACAATGTATGCCAAAATGTACAAGTAAGTTGGCTGTTGTCTTCGGTTACGGTGCTAATATGTTGATTAAATACCTCGCTGCGGTCGGAGAGGATACACCTCTTATGGCTGCCTCTTAATCAGATGCATGATGTTGAAAAGTGTAAATGACAGTAATATCCTAAAACTGAATGACTTATACTTCATTGTTGGCATTTTTTTTCTTTTAACTGAATCCTTGATCACTATAACAGTAAAAAGAATAAATTTTTTAAGCTATAAATTTCATTATGAAAACATCAGATAATAACGCAGCTGATAATTAGGCCATGTAGGATGTGCACGTTGTAGAATAGCGTTCATAAAATAGTAAGTCCTTATTTCCAATACGACTTTAACACCAACAATGGGGGGTAACGAATGGTTAATAAGCGAATGTATATAAGAATTATAGTTTTCCATGTTTGATATGGTCATAGAAAAGCCATGTTAACAGTTAGGTAAATCACTTTATTAGTTTGAGGGAAAGTACGAGCTAGTAATATTAAAAAACTTAAAATGATTTGTGGAAAATTTTGAGGTAACCACTTATTTTGAAAATAAATATAAAGAAAAGATCAGGCGAGTCTATGAAATGCCTTGAAAATTAGTGCCTTTTGTTTTATACTTTTTGTGATTACAACCTAGTTATGGTTATATTTGAATTATATGATTCTATCCTGATGAGTTTATTATGGTTTGTGTTAATGGAGAACCCGTTTAGCTTTTTAATCTGCAACTGTCATAAGAATACAAACAGACCAACATTTCTACAAGATTATATCACTGGAGGATGGGAAGCACACTGACGGTTAAGATAACTTAAGGATGTACTTAAAAGAGGGATACAGAGCTGCCATCCGGTTAATATGGCTGCAGAAATCGTGGCGTATCGATATTAGGTAAGTTTTTTTTTATAAACCGGGTGTCCGACTTAACATTGCAAGCCGACTATTTCCAAGGCTGACTATCACATTAACCATAACAGACCCACCCATATGTCATATGAAGTGATCACATATAGATGATTTTAAGTCGAAGGCCGCTGAGACATTGGAGACGAAGAAACAAAATGTTGAAAAGGCCCAAATTAGGGCTGCGCTTTGGGCTCAAAAATAATCCCATCAAAAAGTTGTCAATTTACTATGCCGTCTATAAGATTGTCATAGTTTGAAAGTCATTTTGACGTGTAGTCGTTTAAATAAAACCAGGTCCTTCCCTCCCACGTTCCTAAATTGGTGTTTACAGAAATTGTTTCTTTGTAGTTTGTACTGTTATGAACGTAACATGGGAAAAAATAATGTTTTTTAGCTGCATTGTATTGTAGATAAAATAGGCTCTAAAACTTGGGATTAGTACGGGGTGATTTTTTAGGGACAACTATAATTTGTTGATATTGACATCTTTTTGTTGGCACTTAGCAGCCTTACCTGTTTCCACTAGCTCAAGTGAACATGGCTAAAAACTTAGCGAGGAAACAATTAATAAATCACACATACTACATTTTTTGTCCTCTCCTACGGCTTCTAAGGCGAATATTGGAGAGCATTGGATCTTTAAGGGTTATTTGGGGTTGTTTATTTAAACTGCTAATAAGGTTGAAAAGTATCCATATTATTAGAGAGAAAAAGAGAGAAAATGGGAAGAGTGTGTGTGCTTGAGAGAAAAAACACACACACACACTTTTACAAAAGTGAGCTTCACCCCTCCATGGAAGTATGGAGGGGGTATTTATAGTCCTAGTGACACACAACTATCGTAGCTTGTCATTATTAGTCCCTATGTGTCACGCTATAAATAAACTAATGTAATTCCGGATATGTCACCATATTTTAAGGCTAACAAATACATATGAAAAGTTAGTTAATTTTTAGGATAGTTTTTGCATTTAAAATTTGATTTGTAGAACAACAAACGACAAAGTGAAATTCAAGTTTGTTTGGTGTAAACTAATCCAAACGGTACATTTCCAGATGTTTTTTAATAGTTAACCTCAAATTTCAATTACAATGTTTCAATTTTGTTTTGCATTATGTAACTATTACTTTTGGCATTCGTTTTCGGCCTATGCTTTTAAGAATTTGATATCCAAATTGTTAGAAGTATAGGGTTTCGATCATGTAACCAGTTTGGCATTCGTTTTTGGCCTATACTTTTAAGAATTTGATATCCAAATTGTTAGAAGTATGTCTATACTTATAAGAATTTGATTGAAACAATATGGTATAGTCACTTAACCATTACAGATACTAAGCGTAGGCTGCAGCTATGCCGTTTATACATCAGTAAATAACTGTAATATACAAACACTTCAATCAGATTGAAATAGAAATTAAAATATTGATGCTTCGCATCATCTCTAGCCTCACAGTGTCTTATATTGCTCGATAACATCCCCTATTTGACATTGAGCTAGGAGCATATGTCATGGACATAGATTTTCTTCTCAGCGATATTCCAACTTGACGGGAACTAACTGAATCTCTCTTAACTTATTGTAAATTCTATAAAACAACAAAAAGTCGGATATTAAACGTTCGTCTGTTGTTTTGTATCATTTTTTGAATATAGCGTATATACCATGTCTACTGAGCCCTTAGGCATGATCCCTCTGTAACCAGATCCTTCACTTAGAACCACATCTTTGATGAAGCAAAAAGATTAAATTTGGATTTGTTCGAGGGTTGTTTAATAACTTTTCCATAGTATGTGTTGCAGGACGCCAAGTGGCAAGGTTGTTTCAAGAGACGGTTTCATGTATGTGAGGAAGCCTAGAAGTTTCTGCTTCCAAGACCAATATCCCCAAGTAAGATTTTAAACATGCTAAATGAAAATTCTTGACTGAAATATTATTGAGAATAGGATGAAAAGCCTCAAACATGTCATCTAAACCCACTTTTGCAGAATCTGCTGGTACAAAACTTCCAACGCAGGCAAAAAAACTATCAGTGCTATATGTTTTATTTTAAGGATGTAATTAATCCATCAGAAAACTCTCGACATATATTAGACTCTGTGTAAATTTATGATGCAAAAATGACAAGTAAAAACAGACACATTAGGAACAACTTGCTTTATATATATGCTTTTTCCTTACTAGTTAGGTCCAGAGATAATATGAACGTTCCCCGTAAAATGATCATGGTCTGACTAATTCACAAGATTACATTTTATTTCTTACATTGTTATGACTTACATAATTTGTTGTAACCGTATGGTTCTTGGTTTTCAGTGACGATGTTGAGAAAATTATTAGTTGCTCCGTTGATGAGCTTGATACGATAAAGTCACAAGTAAACCTTAAACCACATACCTCTTTTTGCAATTCAAATCTCATTTCACATCTTTATTTTTTGACATTTGCAGGATCAAGTGAATATCAAACAGAGCTTAAAAATGCGTCATGGGTTTCACACGTTTTCCCATATGAAGACATAACGGGAGCACATCCCGATGACACTAAAATTCATGAAAATTTATTTGGGGCTTAATATGTCACATTTATCTATTTCCGAAGGATAAATGCAAGGGTTAGTCATAATCAATTTTCAGTATCTTAGGGGCGTTTGGATTAGCTTATATGCAGATAATTAGTATGTCATAAAAGTATCAGATGGCGTCTTCCTTTTATATCAGTTATATATTGTGTAAATTTGTAGCCGTTAATGAATTGTCCTCTAGATGGTGTAGAATTGCTATATGTGCACAACAAAACAATGTCAGACATAACCATCATATGCTAAACTAAAACTTCTCGCGACGAAGCGCAGGCATCCATTACTTGTTTAAAATACATATAATGAGTTGTAAATTGATAAACATTTAGTTTCTTCACTTTTTTAGGACCAAGCATAAAATTCAAAATATATATTCATTTACCAAATTACAACATTTCTTATAAAGAGATTTTCAAGATTACTAATCAAAAATCAAATATATACAACCATTTAGAATTTTAGGGGGGTCGGGACCATCCCTTGCCCCTTCAATGTTCCGCCATTGTTTCTACACCAATTGTTTGATGATATGAATTTGTTTGTGATTTTAAGATGAATTTGTTTAATAACACGGATTCAAGTGTATTAGGACTTGTGGAATTGGTCCATCAAAAATGAAATATCATGCTACAAAAAGTGTAATAGAAAATCATATTTGTTCCATGTCTCCCCATGGTGAATCTCATAATACATAATGTAGGTAATGTTATATGCAAATCATGGCCCCATATCCTTTAATCACGATAGTATGTCGCACCTATATTTTGTTTTTCTTTTCTTCACACCTCACATGTTTTTCGTTTTTTATTATCGTGTACATATTATACATAATAACAAAAGGCATAGTACTTGCCCTCACACTTTGAACAGTAACCCAAAGGCATAGTACTTGCCTCACACTTTGAACAGTAACCCAAAGGCATAGTACTTGCCTCACACTTTGAACAGTAACCCGAAAATAATATTTTTATATTCGAGTGAACAGTAACTCAACCAATTAAATAATAGAAGCCTACACACATGAAACCTGAGTGAACAGTAAACCCTTCGTTAAATTAGGATTGGGGTTGGGGATTTTTATTTTGTTTTTAGATGTTTTTGTTGAGTTATGTTAGGATTTTAGGAAAGATTGTGAACAATAATTAAGGGGCGTTTGGATGGCGGCAGATAATGTAGGTATGGTTTGGTAAATTGCTTAAAGTTTTATTTTTTTTATTGTAAATCATAATTAGGGTTTGATCCTGTTTGTGTTTTTATGAGTTTGTTATTTTGAGATTTGGGCTTATATTCATTTGGTATGGTTCATTGGGGGGGAGGGTCACAATATATATTCAGGCAAAGCAGGTAAAGATTTAATCTTTGATATTAGTTTTGTGTTATTTTTATAAATAAATGTGTTTTTGATTATGTGTATGTTTGTATTTAATGCTTTTCTTTTGTTTTATTTGTAGCGTGGAGGGGGTTTCAAAAGATTGAATGGCTTGAAAGTGTTGTTGGGTCATTAAGGATGTCGACGCAGGGAGGAAGATTTCTGCTGTGAAAGCTTTTGTCAAACCTCAGCGATAAAAAATGTTTTTTAGTTAATTGCAAATGGTTTCACAAGTTATGAATGTTACCATTGTGGTTTCAGATGGGAAAATAGCAATAAAGTTTAATTGAATGTAAGTGATTCTTCCTTATTCTATTTTGCAACCACCAATATCAATTTCTTTTAGTTCCAATAGCCCAGTGGGTGTATATCCAGGTTATGTTTTTGTGGGGTGTGGGTTGTGTTTAGGGGATGAGTATAGTTAGTTGGTTGAGTGTCTTAGTTCAACGGGTGTGTTCAATGGGTGTGTTCAGGGGATGTGTTATACTTTCTTTTTTGTAATAAAAAAAATCAGAAAGCTAAAGATGTCGCATAATCTGCCTTTAAATCAGTTGCGGCTCGAGTTGCAGTCGAGCTTTCTCAAGAATTCAAGGATGCCCATAATGGACTGTAACAGTGATGACGTGTTGAGTTTTACAGAGTCAATGAAGGGCACGGAAGAATATCAAAATGCTAAAGATGCTGAATAAGCTGCCTTTAAATCAGCTGCAGCCCGAATTGCAGTAGAGCTTTCTCAAGAATCCAAGGATGCCCATAACATCTTCGGTATCGATGCAACAACAGCTAACATATCCGGTACCGGCCATACACTATAAGAATATTTTTTCGATCTTTTTTAAGTTGTTTATCGTAGTGTCACAAAAGCCATAAAAAATTAAGAATGTTCATGTTGGGCTATTTTTTCAGATTGATGATTGGTCAATATCAGGCTTCATTTAGGTTTGTGATGGTGGAAATTATTCTTAGTCGCTGTTAATCTCGGATCATCATTCCACCTATGAAGTAAGCAAGCTAAAACTAATTTGCCTTTTACTACGGTGCATACAAGCCGGGTTGGCATACCAATATTTTTCCCGTTAGACTACTTAAAAGGTTAACGTATTCTGTATGATTAAATTACTTGCGAATTACAACAGTAGCTTGATTTATCTAAACAAAGATACTTTAAAAATGGTATAGATAGCCAGCCATACACATGTTTCTTGCATACTTTTTTTAGAATATAGCCTCTGATTGTTCTGTTTGAGAAAAAAAATCGTACCTCTATATCATTATGATATTTTTTTTTAAAAACATCGTAGTAACAGTTTTGGCTCTTTTCATTTGCAGACGCTAATGTGGACGCGGCGGACTGAGAAATTAGCACCTATTAAAAGATTGGGTAAGATTACATACAATCCTTCTTAACATATTCTTCACTATAGCTATGCAAATAAAAATGAACTCATATTACCGTATTGTGCAAATTTAGTGCATCAGTTTTTATGTTGCTCAAAGTTTGTGATGACGAGCCACTTTAGTTCTATAAATTTATGGGTTTGTTTGGATCTTTGTTTACACTGGGAGGTATTAGTATCAATTCCCAAACAACGCGGGCGGTGTTTGAGAAGGAGAAATGGTAAATATCAGTACACGTGCATGACCATAGAGGCTGTTGAACAAGGGAAACCTGGAGTGTATGAGGCGACAGTCGAATGCGTTCCTTACAACGGTGCAAGGACACTGAGCAAGTTAGTTCTAATGGGTCGTGAATCGAGTGTATGTGCACTTTCTTATTAGAACTCATTGCATACTCTCTATTGTGCTTGCTACAAACTTGCAATTTACTCTTTATAATATATGACAATGGCGTATCAGCTGTAGTTTTTCCTCTTATAATGTTAAAACAGTTAGAGATGATAACTGTTTAGGCCAATTTTATGAACTGGGTTGATTTTGGTTACATATCTCATCTCTATCAGGTGACAACCAATCAATGTTTACAGCCACTTTAATTATACAAATCAGTAAAATAAGTCATATTTTTATCATAATAGAAGATGTTTGCGAGTCATCCCAATCTAAATTAAAAAATACATCTGTGACCTCTAATTACCCGGATATACTACATCGCACTTTATTACACTATGTAAGCCGCTTTAATTACAACTTTTCTTTTGGTGTTTTGCTCCTTAATGCCTTATCTTTCATACAGGGAAGAGATCATGGGCCAAATCCAGCCTGGAATCTGATCCAAGTATGAAACTATGGAAGGTTAGTATTCCATTTGTTTCTGCATTTTCTTTTCTCTACAAACTTTATTTGTGTGGTCTGTTTTGAACAACTCTATATGCTATTTTTAACACCTTTTTAAGGCCGTTTGGACATCTTCATATGTGTGGGTTTTGAGTTATTAAATGAGCAATGAACCGCGCACAAACAACAACGTTGATGCACTTAAGATTCATGATGTTACAAGAACATACATATCATTTTCCCTCTAATAATACTTTGTATTATGTTTTGTAGCATGTCTAATAAAATAATAAGGAGGTGTCTGGATTAGTTTTTTTCTTATGGGCTTATTTGAATTTGAAAGCAATTATAAGCACAAATTTTTAGATTTACGAGCTTATCAAGTTGATAACATGGACTTAAATAATCGATAAGCTCAAACTCATAGCTAATAAGCAAAAAAGTAAGATTGCTCATTAGTGATAAGCCATAAAATAACCTAATCCAAACATCCCCTTAATATTGATTCATCATGCGAAACTTTTCCAACTTCTAAATCATTATTTTCAAATTTTGAAGCTATGTTTATCATATATATTTGTTTTAAATAGTTGCTAGGCGAAGACACCAATACCAGGTGTCCCTTTACAGGTTAATAGATGCGCACTGAAACCCGCCCATAGAAACGCCTTTAATTCAAAAGAGCTTAACTTAACGTTATAATGGCTTCTGAAAAATGTTAACCAAAGGATTATTAGACAAGTACGGTCCTGAAAGGGTTGTTGATACCCCTATCACAGTGGTTCAAAGCTTACTCCTATTAGTGTTGGTAGATTTAATAACTTTTCTTTAGTTTCCTGTATATAAATTCATTTTCATACATTTGTAGTATTGTTATAATACCGCGCTACTCATTCGAACTGTTCCTCACATTTTATCTATTTATGTGCTAAGCTTATGATTCATCACATTATGTTAGCTTATTAGACATTCTTACTTTCTTTTTAGTGATCTGCTTATGTTTTTATATGATGGAGTTTGCATATTACTGACAAATGTCAATGGCATAGATAATGGCAAAAGGAAATACGTAACCAAGAGCATACAAACGTTGGCACAATGGCGATAGAATGCCCACTTCAAAACAAGTTCAAAGATGGCCTGATGATCAAACTATTTTAGTAACATCGTGTGAAGCGACTCACAACCACCATCGCCCTCTGGTAGGTCTTAATGCTCATTTTGAGTTTAAAAATTATATTTTAAACCAGTAGATTGCTTCTAGATATGAAATGTTACGGTATCTTTTGCCTCATTTATGTTTTGTATATCTAATAAGAGATGGTTAGTGAAGCAATGATTTTTTTGACATAAACAGTTTGTCAAGTTTATGTATTTCAAATTTAGTGGACTTTGTTACCTACTAATCCTTTTACATCTTTTCACCCTGTGGATTGGTCGGCCAAAAGGTCAAAAACCATGCTTATCCAAAGAGATGTAAATTATTGTACGATAAACACATATTAAATCAAAAGAAAGAAATGGGCTCAGGTTTTGCAACTGATGATCAATAGCATTGTCTTTAAGTTTTGCAACACTTTAGTTTTGCAAATTATTTAATGTGTGTTATGTGCAAGCTTATAAGCATTGTCTTAAGTTTGATATGCCGCAAAGGATCCAGAACAACGATGTGTGTATTCATGTCATGGTCTCAAGTTTTTTTTGTTTGTATATGTGGTCTAAGTTTTTTTGTTTGTATAGACTTATATGTTGAACTAAAGTATTGTAATTAACAGAAGTTATTGAAGTTGATTCATTTGTATAAATGGTGATTGTTACCTTTATGAAAAATGCGATAGACAGAGCGGGTGTCAAAAACTTGTCTATGTAAGCAACATCATTTCCACATAAAATTGAATGAGTGAAATTTAATATTACCCTCCTAGTGACTAGTGACTAGTGACAAAGTAAGGGTTAAAGCCATAAATTACTAACGTATTTTCAAAATTTCCAGACATAAACAAAATGGAATATATACTCTCATTATCACCATCCAAAGTTTAAATTTTGTTCAAAAGTTAGAAACGTTCTCAAAGGCGACATGTGATAGCCGCTTTTCATGTACGAAATACCTAAACGTCACTTTTTTTACAAGTCAAATTGAATTTCAAATTTTTTTCCACCTAGGTTAAGAAATTCCACATCACTTGTCCACCTCACTCACCTTCTTCTAATATCATTTTCCTTGATCCAACCCCAAAAAACATCACTAAGATCTCCATCTTTTCTGGCGAACTCCATCTTTTCTGACGAGCTCATTAAATCCATGGATGATAAAATGTGGATCTCGTTACATTTTTATTTTTATTGCCATACAGTATATATATCTATATCATGTGTGAGTCAGTTGGGAATGATAAAATGTGGATCTCGTATTCTGTTTATTCAATCACCAATTTACTTATCATTTTCTTATGTATCACACTTCGACAATAATTACAAACACAAACAAAGCTGGAATGTTGGATAAGTCCATCTCTGACCGCGAACACGACGGCGGCCACTAACAGATCTTCAACATCCTCAATGTTTGTTTGCATCATGATGTAGAACGGAAACGTGCTATAAACCCTAACTAAGGTTCAAGTCGAAGCACAAATAAAATAAAGACTAAAATTCGTTAATTTTATTGATTATTGAATGACTACACTATAAACCTAAGCCCTATATTTATAGGAGAACTAAACTTGGAAAAAAGTAAACAATATTATTTTAAAATAAACAAAATATGGAAACCAAAAGAAAAGTCAATAAACAAAGTATGGAAACCAGAACAAAAGTCAATAAACAAAATATAAAAACCATATTTTGTTATTAATATTAAAATTAATGGTGTCTCCATCTTTATGAGCAAGGTGTTACTTATTTTTTGCAGTACCTTTACTCTTGCCACGCCCTAGGTGATCTATATATTCATCTGCTAGCTCTTGAATCATGTCATCATCATTCCCCCTCTCTTTAGAAGAACTCGTCCTCGAGTTCTTGCCCTCATTCACGCCCCGGAGTGAAATTCATATATATCTAACACATTGAACGTCTTCGAAATACTCATAGTATTTGGCAAGTCCACCACATAAGCATTATCATTAATCTTTCAAAGTATTTTGTATGGATCATATTCTTTTTGTTGTAGCTTGCTATAAGTCCCAACTGGAAAACATTTTTTGCGAAGAAACACCATTACCTCATCTCCTACTTGGAACAACTTCTTTCGATAATGCTTATATGCTGCAATTTTATACTTAGCATTTGCTTCGGTAATGTTGGCTCGCACAACCTCATGAGTAGCTTGAACTTCTTCCACCATCCTATTTGCTTGAATATTCTTCTTACACGGTAAATCAAATAAATCGACCACGTGCCTTGGAGAAGTCTTGTACACAACTTCAAATGGTGAACATCTCGTGGAACTATGAACCGCACTATTATAAGCAAATTTAGCTTGTGCCAACGACACATCCCAAAGTTTAGGCTTTTCCCCACACAAGCAACGTATCATATTTCCCAATGTGCGATTAACTAATTCGGTACCGTCTATTTGAGGATGAGCGGTACTACTAAAATTAAAAGATGTACCGAATCATCTCCAAAGTGTAAACAAAAAATGAGCAAGAAACTTACTATCTCGACCCGAAGTAATGGACTTTGGAACTCCATGCAAACGAACCACCTCTTAGAAGAACAACCTCGCAATATGTGCCGCATCTGAAGTCTTCTTACAGGGAATGAAATGCGCCATCTTGGAAAACCCGAGAACAACAACAAACACAAAATCGACTCCTTGTTGAGTACGAGGAAGCCCAAGCAAAAAATTTATAGAAATATCAACCCAAGAAATTTTAGACACGGGAAATGGGATATAAAGACATGTATTTTGTGCTTTATTCTTTCCCTCTTGACACACGATACATCTCTTCACGAAAGCTCCAACATCCCGTTTTAATTAAGGCCAATAAAACCGACTTTCTACACTAGCAATGGTCTTATCTCGACCTAAATGAGCACTCAATCCTCCCGCATGTATCTCCTTAATCAATTGACTCGTAAGGGAAGTT
>BQNB010122139.1:0-20336 GCA_026074375.1 Tanacetum coccineum
TAAACTCAAAATCTTTCAAAATTTTGAATATACCGACACAATCACATACCCTCATAGTTTGAGAGGGAGCATTAATATGTTCCATAATAAGCTTGTGGATAATTAGCACATTTTCTCCAGTTTTTCTACCATATTTGAATCATTTGGTATCTAAAATATCAAAGGGTTTAAAATTTTTGATAAAGGGAGAAAATGTGATTAAAATATAAAAATTGATAAAAATGTGATCGTATGGACTCATGTGTATACTCCATTCTCCATGTGCTAAACACTTTCGTATATCGATGCACATGTTGAGGGGGAGCGTTTCTAAAAAGCAAAAACAATCGATGTACAAACAACTTTGATATTTATGTCACAAGTACCTTGATTGAGTTTCTTAATTGGTTTTTCTGGCAAGGTGAACAAAAGACCGACCATGTATTTACTTTTATCGGAGTTATAAGGTTGGTAAGGTTAGGTATTAGTTCCCATGATCTAGCCAGAACCGGAGGGATCTACCCAGGGACAAATCACTAGTTAGTGTAGAAGTCTTAGGTTTTGATAATAAAAAGGAGTAAAAGTAAGAATAGGGAATTGTGGACTGAGGATGGGAGCTATTATTGGAACATACCCAACAAGGTAATAGTCATAGCATCTGAAGGGGTTGAAGAATTAAAAAAGAATTGTACAGATAAAGGGTTGTAAAGATAGATGCCCTCCATACAATAGGCAGAAAGAAACCATGTCAATTACATTCTTTCAGAAACTCACCTGATGATTGTAACATTGAAGAAAGTATTCATGGACACAAGTGAGGCAATGCAACCCTCCCTAGCTACTCAGAATCTCTCAAAATATTTTGTTTCAATTCTTACGGAGACTAAACATGTTATCTATCGACTTTCTCACTCCGAGTTGGTTGGTATTGAAAAGGTGGCAGTGAGCTCTAGCCTTCGATCACTAAACCAAAACGCAGAATTGAGTCTAGAGCCAAGAGATCATCAACACTCTCATTAGGACACAATTCTAACAGACTTGTTCTTTACAGACTGTGAAAATAAGGATTATCTTTAGAGTCCTATGCATTATCCTTGTGGTTTTGCTAGAACATCCGAGTGATAATTAAGTACTCACAATGAAGATGAAAATCCTGCTTAAGCCAACATCAAACAAGCTCATGGTCGGTGACTTGGGAGATTCTAGATGGATCAAACTTGTGACAACTAGAAAGAAATGATGGTGCGATTCTACATGAATCAAACTTGTTCCAGTATACAAATTGACGGTTAATGAATTTTTGACAAACGCTTAAAACTATCGATGTGTTACAAAAACACTTTCACAAGTGACACGTCGATTGATTTTCAAATCTATTCATCTTAACATGTATATTCTATCTTGTACAGTACTAAGTAGTGTATCTTTAGGTGTGATGTGTCGGTGTATAAATTTTTCATGAGTTTTTCGTAAACTCAAAATCTTTCAAAATTTTGAATATACCGACACTATCACATACCCTCATAGTTTGAGAGGGAGCATTAATATGTTCCATAATAAGCTTGTGAATAATTAGCACATTTTCTCTAGTTTTTCTACCATATTTGAATCATTTGGTATCTAAAATATCAAAGGGTTTGAAATTTTTGATAAGGGGAGAAAATGTGATTAAAATATAAAAACTGATAAAAATGTGATCGTATGGACTCATGTGTATACTCCATTCTCCATGTGCTAAACACTTTCGTATATCGATGCACATGTTGAGGGGGAGCGTTTCTAAAAAGCAAAAACAATCGATGTACAAACAACTTTGATATTTATGTCACAAGTACCTTGATTGAGTTTTTTAATTGGTTTTTCTGGCAAGGTGAACAGTACCAAAAGACCGACCATGTATTTACTTTTATCGGAGTTATAAGGTTGGTAAGGTTAGGTATTAGTTCCCATGATCCAGCCAGAACCGGAGGGATCTACCCAGGGACAATCCACTAGTTAGTGTAGAAGTCCTTAGGTATGATATAAAAAGGAGTAAAAGTGAGAATAAGGGAATAGTGCCGACTGAGATGGAGCTAATACTGGAACATACCCAACAAGGTACTAGTCATAGCACTGAAGGGGTTGAAGAATTAAAAAGAATTGTACAGATAAAGGGTGTAAAGAAAGAAGCCCTCCATACACTTAGGCAGAAACCGGGTCAATACATCTCCTGTCAGAATCACCTTGATGATTGCTGACATTGAAGAAAGTCGTCATGGACCCAGTGATGCAATGCACAACCCTCCCTAGCCACTCAGAATCTCTCAAAATATTTTGTTTCAATTCTCACGGAGACTAAACACGTTATCTATCGACTTTCTCACTCCGAGTTAGTTGGTATTGAAAAGGTGGCAGTCAGCTCTAGCCTCCGATCACTAAACCAAAACGCAGAATTGAGTCTAGAGCCAAGAGATCATCAACAATCTCATTAGGACACTATTCTAACATACTTGTTCTTCACAGACTGTGAAAACAAGGATTATCTTTAGAGTCCTACGCATTATCCTTGTGGTTTTGCTAGAACATCCGAGTGATACTTAAGTACTCACAATGAAGATGGAAATCCTGCTTGAGCCAACATCAAACAAGCTCATGGTAGGTGACTTGTGAGATTCTAGATGGATCAAACTTGTGACAACTAGAAAGAAATGATGGTGCGATTCTACATGAATCAAACTTGTTCCAGTATACGAATTGACGGTTAATGAATTTTTGACAAACGCTTAAAACTATCGATGTGTTACAAAAACACTTTCACAAGTGACACGTCGATTGATTTTCAAATCTATTTTCTCTTTATTGCTAACTGTTTTAATGCAGGTTTATATAAAGATGGAGATGGAGATTGAGATTCCCTCTTCATGTAGAGTCAAGTTCATAACCACATGCTTATACTAGACCGACACAACCAAAGACTTCATGAAAGCCCAAGTATATGTTTAAAAGCTTCCGCAACTCTGATATCATAAGTCCTCCTGAAGTGACCAAGTATTAAAGTTAAAAGAACTTCAAGAACAAAGAATATTCAAGCTTTCAAGTCCAAGAAAGGTATGAGCATGCCGGTCCAGCTGTCACAAGATCACAAGATGGCGTAAGTCCACAAGATGATGACTAGAGATTACTATTGGTTGATGATCTCAAGAAAGCTCAAGATCACATTCAAAGTCAAGTTTAAAGAAACAAGCACAGGCTTAAAGATAAAAGATCACTACGACATTGTACAAGATCCCAAAAGAAGAATCAAAGACTACGAGCAGTAACACAAGATTGCGGAGCTTAATATCAGTATTTTCTAGGGTGACCTCCCTTAGGGGGAGATTGTTAGGTTTACGAAAAAGACTATGTCACCCCGTGTATTTTACCATTTAATCTAGCTCGTAGTTTAATGTGTAATGTGTAACATTCGGTAATGGGCCGGGTATTAATCCCATCGTGTAAGCCCATTCCATAGGCCATAAGGCCTGTTTTGTAAACATATATAAACCTCTTCCATCCCATGGAAGAGGTGGTTAGTCATTTTATTTATGCAAGTAAACATTTTTCTCTCACTGGACTTTTCTCTCTAGTATTTCTCTCTCTAGGATTTGACTCAACCCATAATCTTCCATTATGTTATGATTTCCAATATCATACAGTTGTACTTCAAGGAGACGTATTAACTCTGCTACGGGTTACCGAAAATGTATTTCTATTCGGCCGGTGTAAGTTATTTAGCTATGATTCATAGTTTGTAGCATAACTTCTCGGTTTTGTCACATTGTTTATTGCTCGGATTTTATAACCCAGGTTGAGATTAACAATCGAGAGCACTATAAATTAGATCTGTTGCATAACGATGAGGAACATGAACAGTATGAAATCATATACTGCTTCGATAGACATGATGATCATTCAAGGATTGGTCGATACTCAACTCATTCTATTGAATGGAAATCTATTGTCCCTTAACGTGTTACGGAAGCACACGACCTATGGTCATACATCGACGTAAGCATATGCGAACCTTGATATTTAGAGCAGAAAACATTCCCACTTGCATATCGTACGGTTACAATGGACCGATGACCTTTATTAGTGGCGAGTATATCGATAATGTGTTGTTAAATTTGCAAGATGGTTGGGAGACATATATATTACGGTTCTACTCGAGCGGAGATCACGACTGAGCCGTTAATGTAGTGACTTGGAGACGGGAACAATGTGGAGACCATAACATTCTATGTTTGCGGCATGTTTAACTTTTCAAGCTTAAAAATGATGTGTACATTCTTCACGGCAGCAAAACTCCGGTTGACACAGACACACAAGAATGATGTATGTGAAGGTAACTGAGACATCAAATAACGTCTATTTTATAGCATCATTTATTTCGTCTTTATTGGTCGTTTTACATTATTTATGCATAAATTGGTACTTAATTGTTTATATTATTTATTTGCAGTAAATATCAAGCAATTGGTGAAGATTATATAAAAGGTACGCACTTTGGAGCATAAACAAAGAGTTCGAGAAAGTCTACTGATCTGACAGCCCATACGCCATATTATTCTAGACCTATACGACGTATCCAAGACCTTGACGAACTAAAAGACCATTGCCTGACTTTGAAGAATACGTCATATCCACATCAACGATATGCCGTATATAATACTTTGGTCAACAAAGAAGAACCAACTGGTTTAACATCAATACACCGTATCCATCAAGAAGATACGGCGTATCTGTGCCCTACTTCACAAAGACATCCATGACGAGAAGACTCAATACGCCGTATCCAGAAACTATCATACGTCATATTGAGAAGCGGTTGATGAATATTCTGGAATATTATAATCGTGGAGCCTACGCAAAATACCCCAATACGCCATATCCCACATCGCCCAATATGGCGTATTGATCAATTTCCAGACTCTATAAATACAAAACCTTAAACTCAGTTGTAGATATGCTTTTAACCACCAAGTCTGATTTTCAGAAGACAAAAGAAGCCAGAGAGGTGTAGCAAAGTGCTTAGATCATAAAGGAAAACCTTATAATTCCAATACTATAAATACGCGTTCAATTCTTGGTATCATTCATTGATTGGTTAGTTTACCTGAATCGTTCATCTTTGATATTTGTATTGATTACAATGGCTATTAGCTAATACCTTTAGGTTTATACCGATTGCTTATAAGTTGTGTATTGTTTGGTTTATGTTTATACCGATTGCTTATAAGTTGTGTATTGTTTATGTCTATTACATGATACTCGTTTAAGTTTAATTATGCGTTTAATCTATCATTCAACTGGATCTAGTTTTATGGACCAAATTGGCTAGAGTCTGGGATAGAACTTCATATAGATGTATGTGACTCTGGGATTACAAGACTGCAAATTCAACCTTATAGTGTTTCCCCTAGTTATAAAGAGTGGTATAGCTAGGTGGTGACTTAGGATTTACAAGTACACTCTACGACCTTGCTTGGTTCACTACCGGGTGCAGACTCCCAGCATATATATTCGATTAAACATAAGTTAGTAAAGCCTCTATGAGCTAGGGTTCAATATTTACCAGTGTTGGATTCCTAGATAGATTATACTCGACCAAGATTACTTTATGCGGATTAGGTTAATTGTGACAGAAGTGCCTAATCTAGGTCTTAGGAAGAAGAACCGCCTAAGTCTAGGAATGATATATCAAACAACGAAATAGGTACATCATAGACTCATAAACTAAAACCTGCATTACATTTGATTAAACATGGTTAATACGTTTTCCCTACATAAGGCTCACCGCTTCTTTATCTTTTGTCTATCGACTTGTGTGTGTTAATTGTCATCAAAACCCTAGGTTAGATAACTAAAACCTGTGCCAGTCTCTCAGGCTGAAAACCTCTACTTTTATCATTAGTTTAGGTTCAATTTAGGTTTAACATAGAATAGATTAAATTAGGACTAACATAGATAATTAAAATACTGATAGGTAAAGTCGGCAAAATATAAATAGTAAAACTTGATAACATAAAATACCTACACACTATGACACATCAGTAACCTCATTCGAAGCAACAAACGGATATGACCAATTAGCATTGGTATTTTCTCTTGAGGTGATCGAAGCAGCATGTTATTTCATAGGTTTAAACGAGTCACCCTGCAAACCTGTTTAACTTGTTTAACCCCTATAATGTGCCAAAGTTTGTATATAACCCCGTTTAACCTATTCAAACTGTGCAACCTATTTAACCCGTCAACTGAAGTATATATACGAGTTAAATGGGTTAGGTTTGGGTTATGTGTAAACATGTTAGGGTTGACATTGCTGACCTGATCATTTAAATGGGTCAGGTTCGGGTTGGGGTTTTCTTACCCGCCAACCCGAACCCGACACGAATTGCCACCCCCTAATTGTATGTATTTACTATTTAGTGTAAAGCTTGAAACTCGGTTCAACCTGGCCGGTTAAGGCGACCCGGGTCAACTCGGATCACGAGACCCGCCCGGTTTGTTTGGTAAATGTTTTTCTAGGCTAATTAGTCATGATTTATATCTATATTAATTTTTTTATTCATGGAAAAAAGCCTATCTATTGTGAGTAGACATGTTTTTTTAGGTCATTCGTTATTACACACTTGTGGCCGCTAACTTAACGTATAGCGTACCAAATCAACAGACAATCGCTCACTCAATTGAATGATGCACTCAGTTGCTTACACAGCTTGTAGAGTTTTACGGAATGAAGATGCTTGTCCTTCTTAACCAAATGGTGACTCATTGCCAGTTGTAAACTGAGGTCGCCGCCTATTGCTAAGGGTGAAATCCCTCTTCTTTTCAAGAGACAGACACATGGGAGCACGTCATAGCTACCATCGAGGAAGTACATTTTAAGAACAAAAGAGATTGTCAAATCTAATAACTATTAATTTTGATAATTCCCTTTTGTTCTTAAAAAGTAATTCCTCAATCGTAGCTATGACATGCTCCCATGTATGTCTCTTGAAAAGTAAGTTGGATTCCTAGATAGATTATACTCGACCAAGATTACTTTATGCGGATTAGGTTAATTGTGACAAAATTGCCTAATCTAGGTCTTAGGAAGAAGAACCGTCTAAGTCTAGGAATGATATATCAAACAACAAAATAGGTACATCATAACACTCATAAACTAAAACCTGCATTACATTTGATTAAACATGGTTAATACATTAATCCTACATAAGGCTCACCGCTTCTTTATCTTTTATCTATCGACTTGTGTGTTTTAATTGTCATCAAAACCTTAGGTTAGATAACTAAAACCTATGCCAGTCTCTCAGGCTGAAAACCCCCTTTTTATCATTAGTTTAGGTTCAATTTAGGTTTAACATAGAATAGATTAAATTAGGACTAACATAGATAATTAAAATACTGATAGACTAGATATTAACGCTCTCGCTCTTAGTGATCGACACCCTACTTACCAACGAAGCTACAACTGATCGGGTACATTGCCCGTTAGTGTTGTTTTAGGTAAAGTCGGCAAAATATAAATAGTAAAACTTGATAACATAAAATACCTACATACAACGACACATCAGTAACCTCATTCGAAGCAACAAACGGATATGTCCAATTAGCATTGGTATTTTCTGTTGAGGAGATCGAAGCAGCATATTATTTCACAGGTTTAAACGAGTCGCCCCGCAAACCTGTTCAACTTGTTTAACCCCTATAATGTTCCAAAGTTTGTATATAAACCCGTTTAACCTATTCAAACTGTGCAACCTATTTAACCCGTCAACTGAAGTATATATACGGGTTTAATGGGTCAGGTTTGGGTTATGTGTAAACATGTTAGGATGGACATTGCTGACTTGATCATTTAAATGGGTCAGGTTCGGGTTGGGGTTTTCTTACCCGCCAACCCTGAACCTGCCAACCCGAACCCGACACGAATTGCCACCCCCTAAGTGTATGTATTTTGTATTTATTGTAAAGCTTAAAACTCGGTTCAACCTGGCCGGTTAAGGCGACCCGGGTCAACTCGGATCTCGAGACCCGCCCGGTTTGTTTGGTAAATGTTTTTCTAGGCTAATTAGTCATGATTTATATCTATATTTATTTTTTTATTCATGGAAAAAAAACTATCTATTGTGAGTAGACCTGTTTTTTTAGGTCATTCGTTATTACACACTTGTAGCCGCCAACTCAACGTATAGCGTACCAAATCATCAGACAATCGCTCACTCAATTGAATGATGGCACTCAGTTGCTTACGCAGCTTGTAGAGTTTTACGAAATGAAGATGCCTGTCCTTTTTAACCAAATGGTGACTCATCACCAGTTGTAAACTGAGGTCACCGCCTCTTGCTAAGGGTGAAATCCCTCTTCTTTTTAAGAGACAGACACATGGGAGCACGTCATAGCTACCATCGAGGAAGTACTTTTTAAGAACAAAAGGGAATTATCAAAATTAATAGTTATTAGATTTTAGATTTGATAATTCTCTTTTGTTCTTAAAATGTACTTCCTCGATGGTAGCAATGACATGCTCCCATGTATGTCTCTTGAAAAGTAAGAGGGATTTAACCCTTAGCAGGAGGCGAAGACCTCAGTTTACTGGCGATGAGTCACCATTAAAGCTTAAACGGAAGAAAACACGAAGATTTAAAGCTTAAACGAAGAAATAACTGAAGATGAAGATCTCCCGACACCTGTCTAATGTTTTGGCCATAACTTGAGCATACGAACTCGGATTTACGCGATTCTGGTGGCCACGCGTCCGGGAAAGAATTCTCTACAACTTTGATTTTTGGTCCAAGAGCTGAAAAAGCCCCAATGTACGCCGCACTTCCCAAATGTGCGGCGCACTTTTCACCAGCGGGAAGAAATCATTTAATAGAGCAAAGTGCGGCGGTTTTACAACTTTGTGCGGCGCACTTCGCGTTTGAACAGCCCAATAGTCATATTTATGACTCCCATTGATTACCAAAACGTTCCACTTACTTCCCCTTGGTCCCTAAGGCTTGAAAACTTTGGCCAGGGGAAAACACACACTATCATACATACAATCTCTAATCAAGTGGGAGAGAAAGAAGGAGTGGTGAGGATCTTAGGATCCAATGATCCAAACACCCCTTTATCTAGCCGTGCTACCACCACAAACCACCACCATAACCACGAATTTCCAGAGATCCACCACCATATCTAGATCATATACCTTCCATTTCCATAACATATACATTTCCACTTTGATTCTTAGAGGATTCACACCAAATTCTCTTAAGATCATCACCATAAACCTTGTTACCAAACACTCCATTTTGTGATATGTTGCGGATTTCCAGAAGTTACTTGGTATTTTTCGGGTTATCTCAGTAGCATTTGGTTGTTGGTTGATCATGGAATTGTTAGTTTTGGGTTGGTGGTTGTTGTAGTCGAAATATTGGTTGTTGGTACTTTGTTCTAATATGTGAAACATGAATAGTATTTGGATGATTTTGCTATGACTTAAGAATATACATGTTTATGAATTCAATGTTATCTTGCTTGGATCCTTGTTTATCTTTTGGTATATTATTGCAATTAAAATAGGCTGAAAGGGTTAATTGTCTTGATGTATTTTGAACCGTTTGTCTATGCCGTGTCAATATCATACTTGTGAGAATTGTGTGATAAATTAATAATCAACACAAGTAGAATGATGTTTAAGACCCTTCCTTATGTTGACCGACCGGGTTGGGAGGAATTCATATGTATGCATATTTGATATAAACCGTTCTTAATGTGCTCGTGATAATGTAGTATATAGGCCGAAAGGATTCTATGTTATCATTGGTAGATATGCTTGTCATTATGATTACCCGTCATATATGACTTGTATGCTTTGTTTATATGAAGTCTTGCTCTATCTCTATCTATTATGTTATGTGGATCATGCCTTGTTCCCTGCTTGCTTTATACACATGTTTTGGCTATTTGATCCGTGACAATCATTTAGCTTTGTTCCTTGATAAACAATCTGTGAATTGCTACAAATCCCGTGGAAAGACCTGGACTTACCTAAAGCTATACTATACACGAACGGGTATACTTCCCGAGTGTTGTGTTTTTAGTAAAATTGGTATTTCTAGTTATTACAAATTTAAAGCTTATGAAAACACACATCAGTCGTCTTGGACACATAAGCAAGAAACGCATTGAGAAGTTGCAACATGATGGACTTCTTGATTCAACTAACCTTAGGGCATTTGAAAAATATGTCTCTTGTATGTCTAGAAAGATGGCACGAAAACCTTACACAGATCAAGTGGAAAGGGCCAAAGATCTACTTGGACTAATACACACCGATGTATGTGGCCTATTTAGAACCGTGTCAAGACAAGGAGCTAGCTACTTCGTCACTTTTACTGACGACTTTAGTCGTTATGGTTATGTTTACTTGTTAAAGCATAAACATGAAGTGTTTGAAACTTTCAAAGTGTTTCAAAAGGAAGTAGAAAATCAACTCGGGAAGACCATAAAATCGCTACGTTTTGATCGTGGGGGCGAGTATATGAGTCAAGAGTTTTTGGATCATCTAAAGGAGCATGGGATTATCGCCCATCGTACTCCTCCCTACACACCACAACATAATGGTGTGTCGGAGAGGAGAAATAGAACCCTACTAGATATGGTTCGCTCTATGATGAGTCAAACAACTCTTCCAAAGTCCTTTTGGGATTATGCCCTTGAGACTGCTGCACGCATTCTCAATATGGTTCCAACTAAGAAGGTTGAAAAGACACTGGGCAAGTCCCTAAGCTGTCTTACTTAAAAGTCTGGGGTTGTGAGGCACTTGTTAAGCGAGATACTCTTACCAAGCCTGACAAGTTAGAGCCCAGATCTATTAAGTGTATCTTTGTAAGTTACCCAAAGGAAACAATGAGTTGTTCTTTCTACTACCCACCCGAGAACAAAGTACTTGTTGCTCGAAATGCTGAATTCCTAGAGAATAGTCTTATAACTCAAGAAGCAAGTGGGAGTTTAGATGATCTTGAAATTATTCAAGAAGAAGATACGCATCCTTCTATTGACACTAGCTTAAATCATGAAGAGGATGATATAGAAATAGATGAACCTTAAAGTGATATCATTCCCATTCGTAGGTCTACAAGGACGCGACATGCCCCATATCGTATGTGCTTATCCATCGATACTGAGGAGCATGAGTTAGGGGATCTTGGTGAACCCGCTAATTATAAAGCTGCATTGTTAGACCCTGAGTCTGATAAATGGCTGAATGCTATGAATGTATAAATGCAATCCATGAAAGACAACGAAGTTTGGGACTTAGTTGATTTTCCTCCTGACGGCAAAACCGTCGGTAGCAAGTGGCTCTTCAAAAAGAAGACCGACATGGATGGAGCTGTACATACCTTTAAAGCTCATCTTGTAGCGAAGGGCTTCACTCAAACCTACGGGGTTGATTATGAAGAAACCTTCTCTCCTGTTGTAAACATTAGATCTATTAGGATTCTTATAGCCATAGCCGCGTATTATGACTATGAGATTTGGCAAATGAATGTCAAAACTGCATTCCTCAATGGACATCTCTCAGAAGAGGTCTATATGGAGCAACCTAAAGCTTTTGTCAATCTAAAATATCCAAACCGACTATGCAAGCTGAAACGTTCCATTTATGGACTCAAGCAAGCATCAAGGCAATGGAATAAACGATTTGATGATGAAATAAAGAAATTCGGTTTCACTCAAAATCGTGATGAGCCATGTGTATATCTAAAAGCTAGTGGGAGTAATATCACTTTCCTAATCTTGTATGTCGATGACATATTGATCATAGGAAACAACATTCTAATGTTACAAGATGTAAAGTCCTACCTTGGAAGATGTTTTGTTATGAAAGATTTAGGCGAAGCTGCATATATTCTTGGAATCAAGATCTACAAAGATAGATCTCGGCGGTTGATTGGTTTGTGTCAAAGTGCTTATATTGAGAAAATCTTAAAGAGATTTGTTAGCCTCACTATTTTAGTGAAGCTGGCGTCTTACACGTGAATTGGACTAGCTATAGACATCCTGCTAAACGCAGGGACTATTATTGTAAATGAGGTATAGATAGCTTAGTGTTAGGCTATAAATACCCCTTATGACTCTCCATGAGGGGGTTGGTGAAACATTGTGTAAACTTCTCCTCTAACTAATAAACACATTTTCTCTTAACTCTCTCTACTTTCTCTCACTAAAACTATGTCTTATCATTTGTATTTTGATCAACCTAGACCCCCCGAAAAGGTGTGTTCGATCATTAACAATTGGTATCAAGAGCTAACCGGGGGTGTTTTGTATTTGTGTTTGTTGTCATTGTTACTCTTCATCGTACTATTCATCTACTGTTCATGTTCATACTGTTTACGTTACTATTCATATCACTGTTCACGTACTGTTCATGCTACTGTTCATCGTTTTTTTAGTGACAAAGTAATGAAAACAGTTTTATTGTTGATGTTGGATGTTTTGTGGTTTCCTTTAACTGCTTTTGATCTGTGCTTAAACAATTTTTTGAGCTTAAAGCAGATCTGGGTTCATAATTTTTCTTGGTTGCGTTTTGACTGGTCAACGCAAGTGACATTGCGTTTTGACTGGTCACTGCGTTTTACCGTTGCGATTTGGTGTACAGGTACCATGAAGACGAATATATATATGCCAAATTCCAACAAAACGCTGTCCAAATTGATAACTTGATTGCGTTTTGCTTATGTTGCGACTTGCCTCAAGTTCAAGGTTGCGATTTGCTTGGTTGCGTTTTCCTACCCCAAGAACCAAACCGAGTCAACTCGGTTATTACCGAGTTGACCCGGTCAACTAACTGAGTTCAAGTCGAGTCAAGAGATCAAAACAGAAAGAAGATTATGAAGGGACAGACTCGACAGATCCAAACATCATAAACAACCAAACTACAATTAACAAACCTTAGCCATCAACAACAACAACCAACATCATTCAACCCATCAAATCCATCAATCTCTAAATCTTATTCCCATCGTCACATATATTCATAACACAACCTCCATCTAACCTATCTCATCCTTCAACAAGACTCGAACGAAATTTAAGATAAACAAGATTTCAGTTTCATTCCTTTTTGTGTGTTGCAATTAATTCATGACCATCAAAAGATCAAGAACACGAAAGGATGAATCATCATGGATCAGTGAAGGTCAAAACCCCTCTTTCAATTTTCGAATTTAGAGAAAGATTGATAACAACAATGTTATAATCAATCTTTGTTTCGTTGGACAAACTCAAAACAACGTTACACCTACCCGAGACCCACATGGGATCTTGAAGCCACGTTCTTCTAGTTCTTGTATGGTTCGAATGAGTTTGAGTTTGATTTAGTAAACTATTCATGATTCGTGTTTTTGAATCACTTGATTTAGTGGTTTACGAATGAAAGAACAAAGGGGATAAGGAGTCTTTGTGGTGGCGATTGAAAAGATATTTAGGTTAACAGAGTTGGATGTCTGCTTTTTTTTAGAGAGTGAGAAAGATTAGGGTTAATGTATGCCCTAATTAAATGGAATGTGTTATATATTTGTTTCTGAGGTTGTCATATGGATCGGGTATTGAAAATGTAAATGGGTTGATGCTTTAAAATTGGGCCAGGTCTTATCAAACCAAATAAGTGAGCCAATTGTGGTATTATGAGATAGCAGGCCGAGTTGTTTTTTTTTGATAAATGATTGGCTGGTGGTTTATTGTTTAGGCCGAAATTCACATTAATCGGGCTGTTATATATGGTCGTGTCATCGGATTAAGCCGGGTATTAAAACAACATCATGACGGAAAATGTAAAAGTGACCGGTTTTTAATATTTGGATGGCCGTTCTTCTAGTAAATCTTTTTGAGCCGATATCCATTAATCACATCATCAAAAATCACGAACAACAACACCACAAATACAATACATTACACTAAAAACGATCCTTATCAAAATTCACCTTCATTCATAATGGCGTTTATTGAATTTTAATGACTACGGGGTTCTTGTACGATGGTACTTATTTGGGATTGAAGTAGTATTTCACGGGGAGTGTACTTATTTTGTCTTCGGTTCTTTCTACCTCCTCAACGAAGATGACTTGTTTGGGCATATACGATTTGTGATGAAGACTTGGATATCTAGTTGCTTTTGTGATTCTTTCTCTCTATACTCACAAAGTAGCTATCACTTTAAGGAGTTACATTGTTGTACTCAGTGACTCACGCAGTTGAGGAGTTTCAAGAGGTGTTGTATTTTTTATATACTTTTGGGTGAGTATATGGTACTCAGAGATTTGCCTCTGCACCGTTTCTTCGTCACGCGGATAGTACAAGATTAAGTCACAAGTCAGGGATTGTTGCTTCATTCTCAGGTCAGTTTCATTGAACAATCTCCATTAGTAGTCATCAGTATTAGCCGACAGAATTGATAAGGGGATTTAGTTCGGGTTGATCAAGAGAGATTTGTAAAGAGAGTACCGACATCTCCTCACAGAGTATTGCTTATGCAATCACGGGTTATGAAGCTAAGTAAGTTGTTCCAGTTGGCATACGATGTACACATGAGTAGGATGATTCCTCAGTTAGTCATCATCCTGGAGGGAGAAATGTGTACATCCGGTACTGAGTTGATTTTGTATGTTACCGTTTTGATGTTACCGTTTCGACTACATAGAGGGATAAATTGCTTACACTCGGGACTTAGTTGACTTTGGTGTAGCATGTCTTACCATGTCTTTTCGGGAGGGAGAAAAGTACATTTCCGGGTCTTAATTGATTTTGGTGCTACGTTTTCAACTTTGGAAATGGGATAAAGTATGTACTTCGGCATAAGATATACACATGAGTATGATGATAGCAAGTCATACCATGTCTTTCCGGGGACTTCAGAAAAGGGATAAAGTGTGTACTTCAGAACTGGAATGCTTCCTAAGTGAGACGATGTTGATGATATCATCCCTCCCTCAGAGTATCCTAAATGAGAAGGTCTTTGAGCCGAGCTGGAGGAGGTTGTATGACTCAAGATGAGTGCATTAATTCTTATCAATCTCAGGGATGTCTGTTTGGGAGGGAGCTAAACAAAAGTGCCTACTAGTTGGGAGGGAGTAAAAACTCAACTAGATTCTACAAGCTGAAGAAATAAAGCTGGAGTATTCAAGCAGATCATTGAAGGCTATCCCAAGGAATGCTGGACTTCATTCTTATCATTTTACTTTATTTTTGCTTGTAGGAGACATTGTAACTAATTCACGTGTGACACCATCTTGGAGGGAGATTGTTAGCCTCACTATTTTAGTGAAGCTGGCGTCTTACACGTGAATTGGACTAGCTATAGACATCCTGCTAAACGCAGGGACTATTATTGTAAATGAGGTATAGGTAGCTTAGTGTTAGGCTATAAATACCCCTCGTGACTCTCCATGAGGGGGTTGGTGAAACATTGTGTAAACTTCTCCTCTAACTAATAAACACATTTTCTCTCAACTCCTCTCTACTTTCTCTCACTAAAACTATGTCTTATCATTTGTATTTTGATCAACCTAGACCCCCCGAAAAGGTGTGTTCGATCATTAACAAGATTTCACATGGAGAATTCCAAACGTAAAAGTATCCACATGCAAGAAAAGCTAAGACTGAGTAAATCACAAGGTGCTACAACACCTGCTGAATTGAAGCACATGAAAAATGTTCCATATGCCTCGGCTGTAGGTTCTATTATGTATGTTGTGAGATGTACTCGCCCTGATGTTGCATTCGCTCATAACATAACAAGCCGATTTCAACAGAATCTAAGTGATCTTCATTAGACTACTGTTAAGAACATTCTGAAGTATCTCAGGAATACTAAGGACATGTTTCTTGTTTACAGAGGTGATATAAAATGAGAGCTCAGGGTTTCTTGCTACACTAATGTTGGATATCTGATGGATGCTGATGACCTCAAGTCTCAGACTAGATATGTGTTTGTTTTAAATGGAGGTGATGTTGATTGGAAGAGTGCCAAGCAAAGCATTTTTGCTACTTCATCTGCAGAAGCTGAGTATATTGCTGCCTATGATGCTTATAAGGAAGCCGTTTGGGTTATGAAATTCATTTCTAGGCTTGGTGTTGTTACCACAATTGAAGATCCCATAAACATGTATTGTGATAATACTGGAGCAATCACTATAGCTAATGAATCAGGAATCACTAAAGGTGCTAGACATTTTCGTGCCAAAGTTCACTACCTTCGTAAAGTTATTAAATTTGGTGACATAAAGCTAGAAAAAGTTCACACAGATGACAACTTAGCTGATCATTTTACTAAAGCATTGACTTTTCCAAAGCATTCAGAACATACTAAGAATATTGGAATGCTTCCAGCTAGTACTCTCATGTAAATATGTGTTTTATTAGTTATTTAGATAATTAGGATTGTAAGACAATTTTTTTCTGATAAATAAAGATACGAGGTATTTATTTTCATTCATATAACAATTGTTTATCCTATATTTGCATATTTAATCCTTAAATGATTTATCATTCTAAATATGTTCATTGTTGGTTAACAATACGGGAGTATTGTTACATAAGGCAAATGTGAGTGTTGGTTATATTCTTTGAATATATGGATGGTTCCCGCCAAACTCATATGTTATTTACAAGGGATGCATATTAGACACCCCAGCCTTCGAATAATTACTTTGGATCCATTGTCATAAGTAAGTTTTCGAATATGGTTAGTTAAGTCATCCTTAGACTTGAGAATACAAACAAGTTCTGGTATGTGTGGATATCACTTTTTAATTCTAAGTCAAACGCTGTCCTGAAAATGGTAGTTATAAAGACTATTATTGGAAGTGATGTGAAGTAGCATTCACAACACTTGTATTCAACAAGAATCTGTTCCTCCACTTGATATGTGCAGAATGATACCATTGGCGCCTCTCCAGAATTAATCAGATAATTGTTTGGCCGAACCCAAAGGGTAATGCAAGATGATTCTTGATTACATTTGGTATATCTGAATTAAGTTCTATAACGAGAATCTAAATGGTTAAACTATATGAAATGAGTTAGGATCCATATCCATGGTTTAACGGTATATGAACAAAGGGATGATTATAGCAAGAGATAAATAACCATGCTACTGAGAATGTTTATGAAATTTGATCTCAAGCATTTCTAGTTTTAAAAACGAATGTGAGTGTTGTTAGACGTTTCCGTTGTTAGTATATGGGTTGTCTGCTACTCCAACTCCCAAGTGGGAGCTGTTGGATTATGGTAGTTGGATACGCACCAATACAACTAGAAATGTGTGAGCCTATTGGGGGCATACACGTTAAACACTTAGAGTGCGTTTAATGCTTCACGAAACATTTCTCATTATAAACCAAGGACTTAAAATGAAAAGACACAAATCCTAATGGTCTCCTAATGGGTAGCCGGCCTAGGAAGGATCTAGATGGGTGTCTAGGTTCATTTTTAAGTGATAAGGAGAAAAGAGGGAGTTGTGATAAGGATCAACTTGTTGATTCCTAGTCTTATCATGAGTAGGGAATCAAGGCTATAAAAACCCTTCCCCCTAGCGCATATGAAATGATATACACAACACAAAAACACAGAGAAATAGTTTTTCCCCTCCTATCCCTAATCCAACCGAATACTCAAACCATTATAAGGCTTTATTTGATTTTCGGTTGATCTAAAACACCTTCTGCCATTTTCGGTTAACTCTTAAGGGGTTATCCAAGTGTGATTTGATCCTAGATCTGTTATAGGAGGTTCTATATATTGGTTTATACGTTGCCAAGGTGTGACAACAGTTAGGAACTTCTAGGGTTTCATTAGATTGATTTTCGGTTCAATTTTGGTGAAAGTCGGTAGAACTGAATTTCGATAAAAACCCTAGATCCACTTTTGATTTTCGGTTCAGGTTCAAGGCTTGGATTTGGGACTTAATTCAGGTGGTATTTATATTACAAAGGTTGTTTGAGATACACATGAAGTTGGACTAGCATCCGGGCGCATTCGTTGGACGTGTTTGTGTGAGCACTCGTAGATGTGACATCTTAGTCACTTTGTTTCATTAACATTTGATTCATCAAGATGTTAGGTTTCTTTTCCCCTTTTGTTTATTTATTGTGTGTTAATCATATGTACCAAATATGATCCATATCCACTGCGTACTCGTAGTTGTTAATGATTAACAGTTATTTAAATCCCAACATTGTCTGTCGATATAATCGAGCTTGTCCCGTACCTATGTATTAAGCAGCTTAAGAACACATACATAAAATATGGTAAAAATTCAAGCTTGTTTAATGTATAGTATAGAGTAATACCATGGTCTTATGCGCATTATATCAGTCACGTGCTGCTTTAATGGTATACAATTCAACGGCTCAACAAAAGTATTCAAATGGGACCAATTCTGCAAAAATGATGTTGAAAAATTAATAATAATAAAAATAAAAACAACAATAGAAAAGAGTCAAAAGATGTTTTATCCTAATAGTTTACCTGCATTGCTATGACATAAGCTGAAAGATTTTAGAAATTGATGTTGATTGGAATGATTGCTTGATTATAATTGATAATAGCCAACCTATATATAGGATACAAAGGAGGCTTCTAGACTATGAGCTCGGGCCAATAGGCCGATTACACTAAATATACAATATGTACTTTAATACGCCCCCGCAATTGGAGCAGGAGATTTGCGAACGCTCAAACTGGATCTGAAATCAGTAAACAATGGGTATGTGAGTCCTTTTGTAAAGATATCTGCGTACTGAAATCAAGAAGGGACATGAAGAACTCGAACATAACCTGCTGCTACTTTGTCACGAACAAAATGAATGTCAATCTTTATATGTTTGGTGCGCTGATGTTGCACTGGGTTTGCAGACATGTATACGACACTGACATTATCACAGTAGACCAAGGTCGCTATGAAAAGTAAGGTATGAAGCTCACGAAGGAGGTTGCAAATCCAAGATGTCATAACTACAGCATTCGCAACCCTGTGATATTCAGCCTCAACACTAGAATGAGACAACGTGTCTTGGTGTTTGGAGGACCACACCAGGAGGTTGTCACTAAGAAAAACACAGTATCCAGAAGTAAACTGGCGCGTAGCCGGACAACCTGCCCAGTCAGCATCAAAGTAGGCAATAAGCTGTGAGGTAGTAGACCGAAATAGCTGTAATCCAAGATTAGTGGTTCCTCGAAGATAACGAAGAACACGTTTCATAGCATTAAGGTGTGGCTCTCAAGGATTATGCATGTAAAGACATAACTGTTGAACTGCATATGAAAAATCGGGTTGGGTAAAGGTGAGGTACTGAAGTGCTCCGACAAGGCTGCGATATAAAGTAGGATAAGTGATCGGTAATCCTTCAGGTCTAAGCTTCTTCTCAGTGTTAAGTGGAGTCCTACAAGGGTTACAATTAAGCATCTGTGCCCGCTCAAGAATCTCGGTAGCATATTTCATCTGAGACAAGAATATGCCAGAGGTAGTACGCGTGGCAGATATACCGAGAAAATAGTTGAGTGGTCCAAGGTCTGTCATAGCAAATTCCGCATGTAGTGAAGAGATGATACGTTCTAGGAGCGAAGTAGAAGAGGCTGTAAGAATGATATCATCCACATACAATAGTAAGTAAGCCGTGTCTGGCCTCTCGTGAAAGATGAAAAGAGACGAGTCAGTTTTGCTGTGATAGAAACCGGCTTGAATAACATAGCTGGAAAATTGTCGAAACCAAGATTGGGGGGCCTGCTTAAGGCCATAAAGCGACTTTTGCAGAAGGAAAACATAATCAGAATGAGCTAAATCAGTAAATCCTGGTGGTTGGTGCATGTAAACTGTCTCTGTAAGATGTCCGTGAAGAAATGCATTTTTCACGTCTAACTGATAAATAGGCCATTGTCGAGAAACTGCAAGGCTAAGAACAGTCCGAATGGTAGCAGGTTTGACAACAGGGCTAAATGTCTCATCGCAGTCAATGCCTTGTTGTTGACTATGACCATTTGCAACTAGTCGGGCTTTGTACCGACTTAATGACCCGTCAGCATTATATTTGTGTTTGTATAACCACATAGAGCGGACAATGTTAACATTTGGTAGGCGAGAAACAAGCACCCAAGTTTTATTGTCGATGAGAGCTTTAAATTTGTCACACATAGCCTGTTTCCAGTTAGGATCTCATAGGGCATGGAAAGGAGACTTAGGGATGGGGGAGGAGGTGGTAACATGGAACTTGTATTTGGGGTTAGCTTTCACAATTCCAACTTTAGAATGTGTGACCATAAGGTGTTGCGAGGTAGATGGT
>BQNB010122140.1:0-20336 GCA_026074375.1 Tanacetum coccineum
GAAGGTTCAACTTTGGCAGATTTCCTCCCCTGTTTGGATACAGACTCCTTGGATTTTTTCCTTGCCAAACTTTTTTTCAAGGATACACTCTTCATCCAGGCTTTGTGGTGTGTAATAACAGGTTTGTCTTTCTTCTTTAGCTTCTTGATCTGTGCCTTCAAATGTTTAATTTCCTTGGCTTGATCTGTAACTTGTGTACACAAAGAGATACAAAGATCATAGACACTTTGGAGTATCATGTTATCCTCATTCCCTGAAAGGGATTTGTCACTCGATGACTGACCTCCATGATTCCCACCAGAGCTCTCTAGAATAGAATCAGGAATATGAGCAGAAAGTGAAGATCTAGGGGATGGTTCAGACTGAGGCTCAACATTTGCTTCACTTGGGTGAGGAGGAGAGGGAGTAGGTTATGGTTTAGATGGTCTTTCTGAAGTGGTACCCTCATCCTCAGTTGGTTGTACCAACGTAGAAGCAAATAAAGGTGTGACTTTCCCTAAAATTTTTTTACCCTTTTTAACCATAAAGGAGAAAACTTTACTTGTCAAAGCATTTATAGGAAAATGGTCTAAAGGTACTAGTACATTCAATTGCTGTTTATCTAAAAAGATTGAAATGAACATTGGATACATGACAAACTTTTTCTTTGCATCTAAGTGTCTAAGCATACCATCAAAAATTAATTTAGAAAAATTATATTTCTAATTAGATGTTAAGCAAATTACAGCAGTGGCAATGTTAGTGGGAATTTGATCCCAAGAGGTGCTTTTTGAGCTAATACAATGATTCATTGTATGAAAAAGAAATCTCCATTGGGGTGAAAACAAAGCTTTGTTAAATGTTAACACAATTAAATCCCCCTCATACCTCATGAGCTGTATAGCATCAAATATAGCCTGATTTGGTAGAGAATCTATCCATCAGCATCATCAAAAAGAAGATCACTTCTTATTCATGCTTTAGAGATAGATATAGGCTTGCCAGCTACTTTGGCAATAATATACCTAACATTGTTGATTATTTTGGATTTAGCAGACATCCAAAACTGCTCAACAAATGTAGTAGAGACTACTGGACTTACAGTGAGAGCATTACGAATGGAGCTTCGCACAATAAAATCAATAATCTCATGAAACTCTGCATTACCATTAGTCTTTTCCAAATAAGCAACCATATTGTGTTTAGGGCACGATTCAAGAACAGCCATGATTGGAGATCGTCGGTGAGTGAGAGATTAGGGCTTGAATGAAAGATAGTATTTAAGAGAGATTACGTAAGTGAACTATGCAATTGATATGGGTTTATATAGGTTTGGCAAACCTAAAATCAAAGAAACCGTTTCAATTTATACTTTATACCCTTGGCGGTATTTTCTTCAACGTCTCTATAGCAGTACTATCTTTGCCCAACGGTACTAACTTTGCACCATCGGTACTAACTTTTTCCAACCAAGGAATGAACAATTTTAGCAACAGCAGTGCTTCAGTACCATCGTAAGCTCTTCCCAATGACTCACTAACACCCAAATAACTCCATGAAAAACCTCACTATGGTCAAGATGCTTCTGCACACTGAATACTTCATACAAACTATACAACAAATCATATTGCCTCCCCTTAACTAATGCAGCTTATGGATTGATCATCCCAATAGTAACAACCAAGAACTGAAACCTGCTAACATCAAATGCCTTGGTTAGAAGATCAGCTACATTGTCATCAGTGTGTATTTTCAGCACCTGAATAAGTTTCTTCTCATATGCATCCCTTATGAAGTGGTGCCTAATTGCAATATGCTTTGTTTTGGAATGATATACTGGATTCTTTACAATGCAGATTGTGCTTTCATTATCAATGTAAATCTTTGTGTTCATGAAATTGAACCCATAGTCTAACATTTGATTTTGAATCTACAAAACTTGTCCACGGTAATTTCCAGCAGCAACATATTCTGCCTCTGTAGTAGAAGTAGCCACAATTGTCTGCTTTTTGCATTGCCAAGAAATAAGTCTCCTGCCAAGAAATTGATAACCTCCTATTGTGGATTTCCTGTCAAGATTTGCTCCAGCATAATCACTATCTGAATAGGCTTCCAGATCAAATGAGGACACTCTAGGATACCAAAGGCCTAGTTTTGGTTTGCCCTTTAGATACCTAAAGATTTAACTTTCATCTTCAAGAGCTTCAGAGATTTTCTTGGGTTCATTTTGAGATAAGAAACAAGAAAATAAACAATGCTGGAAGTCCTTATGATTATTTCTCCTTTACTTTTGAATATAACTTACAAAAGCATAGGCTCCAGAACTTTTAGTCACTTTACTTCTTGTTTGAACTGCTGATTGTGGATCTCCAAGAATTAGAGTTGAAGGATAAATAGAGTTAATCCTTGATGTGGGAATATGACTGACATTCACAAAAGGTTCTAAATTTGTAAAGTCAGCCACTGCACCCTCATCAGCATGAGATGAATTTGTGAACATACCATCAGTAGGATTTTTATAAATGTCCTCAAGTGCAGGTATTTCTAAATTGTCTGGATCAAGATTGGTTAGATCAGTGAAGGATAGTCCACCATATGGACTAGCAGTACTAACTTGTGTGCTAGCAGTATTAACTATGTTAGTACTGCTAGCTTTAGCAGCTCCTGCTTGTAGAAGCAACTCCTTTGTTTCTTAGGCAAACTCCTGCCTGAGAGCTTCAACTGCATCATTAGCATCTTATTCTTGCCTCTTAAGTCTTTCAAGTTTATCCAAAAAGACTTGATCCTCCTTATCTACTGGCTTCTCATCTGTCTTAAAATCAGGATGTTTGTTAGGTGCTTCACCTGCATCCTTTGCTGTTGACCTCTTGACTGTTGAAGAATAAGAAGACCATATTGGCAGTACAAAGTAGTCCTGAGCAGATTCAGTTTCTTTTTCAGAATCACTTGCATCAATAATATCTTCTGTACCTGCATTGTGATTAGCTTCTTGTGGACTTGCATGTTTGTTAGCTTGATTCTCTGATCTCACAGGTTGATAATTCATTGAATCAGTTAAATTATCAGATCTCAAAACAACCATAGTTGTTCCTTTCCCTGCAAAACATTGGGTTTATTTCTAAAAGGTTATGGGCTGGGTTTTCTTCAACTTTCTTGGGTTTCTAAATTGTATACCTAAAGGCCTTGCTTTGTAGAGAATATCCCAACTAAAAAAACCCTTCATCTGAATTTCCCATCAAACTTGCCCAACATGGTCAATGGTTATCAAGTGGTCACATGGCACCATAATACGGTTCTTATGTAGCTCTATGATTGTATTTTACCAGTTTACAAGTTCATTAAGCGTGTTTATTATAAGGATTGGTCCACTAATACCCTATTTAGATAAAATACAAGCAGACTTAACTCCTTCAGCCCCAAAAAGTGTGAGCGTAAAATTGAATTGCTAGCATAGTCCTAGCTTCCGCCTCATTATGGTTTCTATTTCTTTCTTTCAGCAACTCACATTTTGATGTGGAGTTTGGCATATTGTATTCCCTCTTGATCCCTTTTGACCCATAGAATTCAATAAAATCCCTGTTCTTAAATTCTATACCATTATCACATCTAATAGTTTTAACTTTTTGATTTAATTGGTTCTCAATTTGTCTTATAAAGTCCTTAAGGATTCCACTAGTTTCATCCTTAGTTCTTAAGAAGAACACCCAACTAAACCTGCTAAAATCATCAGTGATAACCAGGTAATAAGTCTTATGGTTATAAGATCCTTACAGATGTAGGTCCAAACAAATCCATATGAAGAAGCTGTAATGTCAAGGAGTGACTAATAGAGCTCACTGATTTGGCCTTACAGGAGGCCTTGTGTTGCTTTCCTTTCTGACAAGCAACACAAGTGTGGTCATTTTGAAAAATCTTTGAAGGTAAACCTCTTACAAGGTTTCCCTTCACAAGTTTGTTTAAGTTTTTAAAGTTATAACATAACCCACCTCCATGATATTAGTTAGATTCAACATTTGTGGCCTTTGCTAAGTAACACAAAGCTATACCCTCCTGAAGGAACATGTCTTTCTAAATTGGAAAAACTGTACATATTGTTTTGTCTAGGGATTCTAAGTAAGACTTGATTTGCATCAGGTAACTTAAATTCAGGAGACAAAACAAGACATTCAGAGTCAGTGAAAAGAACTTTGTTCTTCTTTTTGGTAAATATTTGTGACACGAACAGTGATATTGTGAAATGCTGAAGTTCTTTCACAAAGAAACATCATCTCAAAATTTAACTATCCTGTTTTTTTTTTTCCTTTACCTGTTAATGTAATCCTTTTACTGCTCTAAAAGCAAACAGGGCCACCATTTAAAAGTTTGAGATTCAACAAAAAAATGTTAGGCCTTGTTTCCAGTCATGTACCCTGGAACATCCAATATCAACAATCCCTTTGTTTTGTAAAGGTCTATGTGTAATTCATGCACTTTCAAATAAAAAAGAGATTAGATTCTATTAGGGACCCAACAAAAAAAAGCCGGTTTAGCTTGTGTCTGCATAGTGGTATCTTTGAAAGTGAAACAATTTTCTAAAGACTTGATCCACTATTGTTTTGGAGATTTTATGCCAGTAAGGTCCTTTTTGGTCTCCAATTACACACCTGTGAGGGAGCTTAACAGCAGTTTCCCTTTTCCCAACAACACTAACTGCATTTACCTCAGCAGTATTAACCTTTTGATATGAAAAATTTGTTCTAAGTGTTGTTGTGTTATTAAAAGGCCTTGAAAATGGTGAATGAGTTTTATGAAAAACAGTTTTTGGTCTACTATATTCACAAACAGGTTTTAAAGTTACTAAATTTTCCTGGCCTAGCACTTAGTTAGTACTACCTGACTATTAAAAATTATGTCTAGCAGTACTAACATTGTTTGTACCGCTAGCTTTAGAAGTATTAAACTAGAATTTTCCTGCTCTTCGTTTAGTATGCTATAGGTAAAAATTGGTATTTATTATTCACTCTTATGCTCATTGTTTCCACAGATTGCCTAATCTCCCTTTGACTAGTGACTTCTTACTCATCCTATGTTAACTCAGCTTGTTTAGCCTTCATCTTTTCATGGTAATTCACAATCTCTAATAAGTGGACTAGACTTCCACAATAAAAAAACATGATTTAGTTAATTTAACCCATATCACAAAAAAAAAAAAAATAAAAAAACCCTTTTTTTGTCAACTGTAGATATTTTAATATGTGTGAATGATTCTTAACAGTTTTCCCTAGGTGTTTTTTTCTTGCTAATTAGCAATACTAGGTGTTTCATGTCTCTCTCTGTTGATTGAGACACGTTCATCTTCACTATCTCGATTCATACTCCTCAATGATAGGAGACATCTGACCAAACCTTAGGTTTGACTTACTACTTTTGGGTTTTATTGGACAGTTGGTTCGGCAAAGGTTCATTTGTTTCAACTAAACAATCTGAACTTCACAAGGTATCAAAGGTCACTGGTTTTGGGTTCAGGTTCACTAGTTTGGAGAATTGGTTTTGGACATATGTAAAATTGTAAGTAATTTATTTCTACATAGGTCACTGATGGCATGTATATCCCTGTCATGGTGGGGATATTGTGTAATACAACATGCATTTACTCTGCTGTGTAACAAACCCATATCATACAATAAGCGTTGATTTACTTACTCAATTTCTTATTCTTAAATACACCTTTGTAGGTCCATCTCAACCCCAAAATATTCATTTTCATAACTCACAAAATTCCATCATATCTTGTGTCCCATGATACCCATAAGCCAAAATTTATTACATAGCACTCATTTAGGTATTTTAGCAGTATACCAAGATTTTTAGAATGAGTTCGTGCCAATTTTCTACTTTAGCTTTTAAAATCTTCTTTTTCTTTTGAGCTTCTGCCAATAGATTCTTATGATATGTTAGGACATCAGTTTTATCATCTAAGTCTATTTTCATAAACCTTATCTTTTCCTCATACCAAAGTTGACCTTGTTGATAAGCAACTAATTGTGCTTCAACTTTCTTTAGACCTTGAGTATGTGCCTTTATTTCTATGCTTGCATCACTAAGTTGTTCTCTCTATGCATCATACAGTTTTTTAAGTTTACCATAAGACTCTTTACATTCATTTGAACAGGAAGTTACCTCTGAGTCTAAGCCAAAGCTGTTGTAAGCCATCAAAGCATAATCTTCTTCTTCTTCTAAGTGACTTGTCCAATCTACACCTTCTCCATCAATAGTCACCATGCTTTTAGAGTCCTTCCTGTCTTACCAGATTTTCTCCACATCCTTATTTCTAGAGTTACATGGTATTCTCTCCTCCTATTATCTTGATTTCCATTAGTTACTACACTCCTCTAGCACAAATGTACTGTCTTGTGATAATTGTTTTCTAACACTCGCTTTTGGTTTAATCAAAACCAAACTGGTTCCTTTGCATCAAAATTGTAGGCTTTAATACCAGTCTTTTTTGTAGAACTTTTTCATTCTTATTGAAATTATGGCCACCTGCCATTTCAAGTCCATTTCTTCTAAGTCAAATTCATCAAGCTGTTCCAAATGCTCATGATCCAACTGAGGACAACTGGATTGATTTGCAAGTAAGGAGTATGATGAAGTTTGTTCATACTGTGAGTTATGACCAGAAGGATTAGTAACACCATAAGCGGTACTAACATCATTAGTACTGCTAGTGTTCTTAGAGACAAACGCCACATTCTGCGTGCTTGAGGATGATGCAGTAGAGCCTTTTACATCATTCTCAAAGACTCTTAGATTATTATACAGATCATCAAAGCTGAGGTCTATTCATCCTGGCGTGGTCCTCATGATTAAGGAAACTTAAGACCAGGCAGAAGGTAGAGATCTAAGGAATTTTTGATTTGCATCCTCAGTGGATACACCTGCCCCATGAATTTCTAATTGACTCAGAAGACTTTGAAACCTGTCATAGCCTTTATGTAGTCCGTCTGAGTTTGATACAGAGAAACTTAAACTGTTTGTTTAGATATTACTTTGCATCTTCTTAGATTCATCTTTCTACCAAATCTAGATTTGATGGCATCCCACATCTCTTTTGCATCAGTCATTTTTATGAATTTAGCAAGATGATTTTTGTAAAGCATCAATCAAATTGGTCCTTAGCTTTTCTTTCTCTTACTACTTTCATGATCTCTTCTGCAGTCTAATATTGCATACCAATAATATCCCTTTTTATAATACTGAATGTGTACACATGATCTATTACACTTGATATGATGCAAACCACCTATCTCCCAACACCCCCATTATACATATGACTATGTGTGTCTAGTTAAACAACACACATCAAACCTTTCTATACACTGACGCAATCATATGTCGTTGGATTCAATAGTGTAAGAGAATCATCATTTGACCACACACTCATACTACTGAGATATTGAGATCTTGCACATCACATTGTTGCTCTAAGTACTAGGTTTTGTGTTAGTACTCAAATGCATAGAAGAATGTGTGTACTCGCACTACTGTATAGAACCTCTCCGTAGTTAACGTATGTCAGACTAGTATTTGTCGAGTATTGTGAGGATATAGACAAGATATTCTCCTCACAATTTCCCTTCCCGCGTAGCATATGAGTCTCCATCGCTCCTGCGTTGTCATTTAGACTCGAGCCACCTCCTCAGTGTATGAATAAGTGACATGCAGAGTTATGCGCTATGACGTGTATTAAGCGTAGGCAAAGGCACTTTAGCGTATAGACAATGGATCGAAAGGTTCCATGTTGCTCGTGTCCTACCACCTACACTTATTATAGACATATAAGAAGTGCACAGGACCACTCGTCTTCACTTATGAAATTTAGCAAGATGATCTTCTGGTAAAGCCATAAGCAAAGTGGTCCTAGCTTTTCTTTCTCTTTCTCTAGCTAGGATCTCTTCTGCAGTTCTTGGAGGCAGAACCTTGATTTGACCTTGTGTATCTGTGGTGATTGATACAGGACCATTCCCATTTTGTATAACTTCCCAGATTGGATAGTCTGTATGGGCCAAATAATGTTCCATTTTCATGGCCCATATGTCATATTCTCCCTTTTTGAGAATAGGAAGTTTGATGGTTGAAACAGTGTGAGGAGTTTGTTGTGTTGGTGTTTGTGATGATGATGGTGGTGGTGGTGGTGGTGGAATTTCATCTTGTGATCCAGACATGATTAGTTTTGTAAGATAGAGATTTATAACTGGTTTTTGTTCTTCTTACTCAGAGTTTCTCACAGGCTCTGATACCACTTGTGAGTCCCAAACTGAACAGATCTTTGCAGCCTGCTAAGGGTGATAGCCAACTTGTATAAATACAGATTGACTATATAGAAACACTGACTATGAATACTAATTGTATATGCGGAATCTACACAATAGTATTAAGAAGAACAATGAATACTAAACTTCTGTTTCTATTAATCTGCTTTAAGTGATTACAGATTACTAACTATGAGATATGATTGTATGAGATGAGTTGTTCTTGTTGTTATCTCTCTCTAATGCCGTAGGGTTCCTTTTATAGACCAAGGATAAACCCTAACAGACTTACAAAATGCACAAAAGATAATACATATCTTTTCCTACAATATCTCATACATATCTCTTAAACGGTACTAACTATTTTATACTAATGGTACTAACTATCTGAGCAGTACTTAACACTTTGTACTGTCAGTACTAACTATAACTATCGGTACTAATTATTTAACTAACGGTACTAAGTTAGGGATGTATATTTCCCAACACCTTTGATAAGTCTATCTTCGCAGAATTAGATAACTCATTATGGATCATACCGCGACCACTAGGAAAATAACTAGTCCTTGAGGAATCTAATGAATTAGATGCTTGTCAGAAAGTTCATCTCTGGAAATAAGGATACCTAGATTTATCGTCAAGAGTCTTCTAGACAAAATCCAAGAACTCAAAAATAACGAAGGAGAACCACTAGATTAGATCTATGTCATTTACAGCTTTCTAGAATCTAGCCACTGGATGAATGGTATAAATAATGGCGCTTGTTATGTAAATTATATAGACAAGTTGTTTATGATCTAATACAATGATGATTCTATTATACCTCGCTGTTTCATAATACCAGTTGTATATGTTAAGATTGTCTATCCTATATCCTGTCATAGGATGACTCATATCTTAATCCAAGATTACTATGATTCTTTTACCATCCGATTTTCCTCAAACCTTTAAACACCAAGCCTCCTATTGGATCACTCATTCCATTATCTCTGTATCTATCTCTGGAAGTCTTAAATTCCAAAATTTCCGTTGAATCCTGCAATGTATTACCAAAGAATGATCATAAATCTTTGTGTTATAAATATCTTAACTTGTGATATGACTATATCGTTTTATGGATTCTTATTCTATGTCATCTTGTATATAGATGCCTCCCAAGAAAACATCAACATCTAAAACACCAGCCATAACTTTGGCTGCCATCCAGCAACTGATTGTTGATAGCATTGCCGTAGCTCTGGAAGCACAAGCTGCAATAATGGCAAGTGCTAGTAATCCTAACAGGAACATCGGACCTACTGGAACTCTTGTAGCAAAAACGGGAAACTATAAAGAGTTCATTAGCTGTCAACCTTTCTACTTCAATGGTACAAAAGGAGCAGTTGGCCTCATTCGCTGGTTTGAGCAGACTGAATCGGTATTTTGTCGTAGCAACTGTGCCGTGGAAAATAAAGTGACCTTTGCTACTAGTACCCTAACCAATGACGCCCTATCCTGGTGGAATGCATACGCCCAACCTATTAGAATAGATCAAGCCAATCAAATCACCTAGATCGAATTGAAAAGACTCTTAACCTATAAGTATTGCCCTCGAACTGAAGTCAAGAAAATGGAAGACGAATTTTACAACTTGGTTGTGAAAGGAGATGATCTCAAGATTTACGTTAGAAGATTCCAAGAATTAGCAGTCTTATGTCCAAACATGGTACCAAATTCTTAGAAACTCATGGAAGTCTTCATCGGGGGATTACCCAGGAGTATTGAAGGAAATGTTACCGCTTCAAAGCCTCAAACTTTGGAGGAAGCCATTAACATAGCCCAAAGGTTAATGGATCAAGTAACAAAACACAATTCTATGCAAGAAACCAATGGTCACAAACGAAAGTTTGATGATGGAAGAAATACCACCGACAACAACAACTACCCCAGTAATCATGACAACAACAACTATCCTAATAATCGCAACAACAATAACCACTCCAACAATCGCAACAACAACAACTACCAAGATAACCACAATAATAACAACCGTAACAATGATCACCACCAACAACAGATTTAAAGACAAGAAACCTTCAGGGCTTATACTGCCAACAATGGGTATACTAGAAACCGTCCCTTGTGTACCAGATGCACCCTACATCACATAAGACCTTGCACTATCAAGTGTCAAACTTGCAACAGGGTAGGTCATCTGACCAGGAACTGCAAAAACAAAAGACCAGCCATGGAAACAACCTACAACTAGTATCAATAACTTGTAATGCTTGTTGAGAGAAAGGACATTATGCAAATCAGTGCTCAAAAGCAAACAACAGGGCCATAGGGGAGCCTATTTACTAAGAGACAAGATTGCTTTGTTCGCATTAAGATTTCTACCTTAGAAACAACTCTCGAGGATACTTAGGTTCGCCACTAGTTATATATGAAGGATCTTTTGAAACCCACTTCATAATCTTAAAAACCCCAAACACCAAGCTACTATCCTTGTCATTTATTACTTTTATCTAGAATCCTACCACGAGACACGTAGCATAAGTATCAACACTTGTAAAGTTTTAATGATTTAAGATAAAGTTATCCATGAAATAATAAAGTGATAATTCTGTTACACCTTGATGTCTAATGATATAAAAACTTGACATCGTTTGTCAATCCCATTAGTTCTATTCAACTCTGAATACTCGCATCATACCTTTGAAACACTTATGCAGCAACAAAGATCCTCAACTGATAATATGGACATCTATGCAATAAATGTTTCATTATTCTTCCCATCGCTTCTTATTATTTTGAAAAATTATATCATCTTCTATACATCACCATTTTGATATATTGTTATATACTTAGATGATTTATAATTGTCTTATTAAAATGAATTAGGACGCTTCTTCATTTGAATAAGGAAATTATAAACCACCGAACTATAAATTTATAAATTCCCAGTTACAAGGATTGGGACGCCTCTTTTTGTAAGTGACAAATTATAAATGAGTAGGCTTAAGTATATGACATACGTACGAACAATATTCTTTTAATCTACAATCCGTTTGTACGAACAAATCCCTTAATTCATGAAATCATCTCTGAATTTTCACACTCTATCATTCGATTAAATCTCAGGACAAGATTTCTGTAAGGTTGGGGGACTATAATAACCCGCAATTTTCATCAATGTAATTATCTATCTATTAAATTAGATGCAATGTACTATCCATCTATTATATGATAAACCACCTTTTTATAGGGAAATTTTTCGCTTTATCTCATTATGCAATGTAACTTGCATCACTAAAGTTAACGAGCTCACACAACCTACCCATACCATCTTTACCTATGTTTATGTCAAGCAAACATCATAACATGTTAATTCAATGACCTAATATCTATTTTATCAGATACGTTATTCATTTAACGTAGATTTCTCGATATTAATATCAAATGAACATAAACCGTTAATGTTTATGCCTCAACCCTAATTTTGGGTAATGTAGACATCCAATATGAATGTACAAGTGATCAAAGCTCAAGTACGAGTAATATAACATCTCATTTGAATATGAATTCCCTCCAAAATAAGGTACAAGTCCTTTAAAGCGTAATGTATAACTTATTAATGCACGATATTCAAAATAGCCATTTTACCTCCATTTTCCTAAGAAACTTGTACAAACTAATAAAGTACAAGATGCAAGTAAGACATGTACTTCTTTTACATTCTATATTTATTCTCATTTCATAAGATTTCATGAAAACACACCTAGAAACTCTAACTCGAGCTAAATACTAAACCGAGAACCGTTTATTGGTTTTATCCATTTTAAACCTAAACCATTACTCAAATAAGTTGTAGATACATAATTTACAACATTACAAATCATATTCCATCATTTTAATAACAATGTTCAAGAATTAAATCATGAAAACCCTAAATGAAGCCTAAATCTAACCCGCGACATATTTTACCATTTTTACCCATTTTGATCACGAACCACTAATCAAAAATTGTTATGAACTCATAATACAAACCTTACATTCCCTAATCTATCATTTTTGGTTCAATGTACACAAAAAATAACCAAGAAAACCCTAATCGTGCCCTATTCGAACTCGCGACCTCCATTTTGCTAAATTTGACCCGTTTTATCAAACAACCAAGTAAACAAGCAGCTCCATGACCATGCTACTACATCTCAAGTAGCTTACCAAGCTACTTAGTTCATTCCTTGGCTAGAAAAATTGCACATCTTTCCCTTGTCCATCAAGCTAAGCCGCGACACCCCATGGATCAAACAACACCTTCTAGCTAATCATAAACTTGAAAACTCACACCCTAGCTTCTCCACATCAATCCCTAGCTGCTCTACATGTCCAAGACTTAGGCACTAAGGGTCATTGGCCTCCAAGCTTTCACACGAGTATAAATAGGGGACACCACCCTCATACTCATTCACACCTTCATTTTTTCTTCTATATTCACCAATGGCAGCCAATCTTTGATCAAGAGAGTCTCAATAAGTCCCAAGATCAGAAATCAAGTAAAGATTTTAAGCCTTGAAGCCCAAAGCTCCATTTCTAGGCGTGCGACCCATTTCGACCCATTTCAACCATTTTCGACCTTCAAGCCTTTAATCCAGGTTCTCTGAACTTCATATCTGCTCCTATATCCTTATAATGTTCATATGATCATACATGAACTCTTGTTAAAGCTTTTAAACTCAAAAACCATGCATTTTTCCTTTTTGATCCGAAACCGTACCCCTAAACCCTAATTTCTTATTTTCTTTAAATCTAAAGTTATAATGGTTAATTATTGTTATAATCTATCTTAACTAATGTTATTATAACCACTTTATCAAGTCTTGAAGGAATTGGAATTAAAAACCTACGCGTTTTTGTTTTAAAACCCTAATTCAACCCGTTTTGATTTCTAGCTTAACGAATCATTAATCTGAACTTTCGTTACGTTAAAACATCGTATTTTAGCTTATATTAGTAAGATATAACCTGAAAATATCATTAGAGTCTTAAAAATAGCTTGCTTGTAAATTAGGACTAATTTTGTAATAATTTCCATGCATAGTGGTATATATTGTAACTTTTTGAAATTATCAAGTACAAGGGCTAAAAATGTCATTTTAATAAGGTTATAACTTCAATGGTATGTTTTGCCAAGTTTTAAAGTCAAGGGATTAATTAATATATACATTATATATTAAAACGACTAGTTTTGCAAATGTTTATAAATCAAGGGTATAAACTATCAATTTAATATTCTATATAAAATAATATGTTTTTATAAATATTAAAAATCTTATCATATCACAATACTAGGGAGCTTCATATTAAGGGGTTTCATTTTGGTATTACGTTCTGACTGAGTTGTTGGGTTTACGATTTAAAGTGCCCTAGCTCCTCAAACGTTTACTGAATGACCTCTGAATTATGATGGCCCGAACGGTGATACAATACTCCATAATAATTCAATCAAATACCATTAAAACTTTCTCAAAGTTCTAGAGTACAATCGAACTAAGACTTGACATATTACCCAGGTTGCGTGACGAAGCCGTTACTTTCATTTCATATACCTTTGCTATCAATCAGATTTCCCTATACTGTTAAGGTGAGTTCATAGCCTCACTTTTAAATCTCTTGAATGTTTTCATAAACCCATGAGGGGGATACATGCTATAAACTATGAATACAAGTGTTTTCTAAATATATGTTATCATATTATTGCTTGTGATCTAAGTCACTTTATGCCAAAAGACCCTCATTATCATGGACAATTAATCACTTGTGAGTGAACGCGAATATTGAGGATAGATCTATCGGGATTGACGAATCCCGTTTGTGTTAGCCGGATAGGTAACCAAACGCACTATATTTGAATTTCATATGTATATATATGGCAATTACCTACACCGGGGGCCATTATCTTTATATATATATATATATATATATATATATATATATATATATATATATATATATTTTATATATACTCTAATTTACTATATATATATCTCATAAATGTTGGATTTAAATATACAGGGGTCAGTTTGTGGTTGCCATGAGCTATAGATTACCAATAATGAACAATGTTTAATACTGTTTTATAAATAATTGCAATCATTGGCATTTATCACTTAGTGATAACTTGTACTTTCTAAACTTTTATCATATAATACCTATGATTTCAATCAAACCTTTGTGTTGACTCTTTTTAGCATGTTTATCTTAGGTAACTAAAGCAATTTATGACACGGAGTGGCATGGACCGAAGATGGCTAAACTGTTATCATTCAACTTTATGTTTTCCTGTAGATTTTGGGACCTGCATTTTGTAAAAACTCTGATTATAATGAATGACAACTAAATTTTCCAAAAACGTCTCTTTTGAGTCGTTTTCTATGATTATGACTGTTTGATTTATTAAGTCTGGTATTGATTTAAATACTCTGGTTTGAGGGCGGGTGATGGTCCAATGGTGTAATTTACCCTTTTCTCGCCGAAACCTTTTCCCGCTAATTTCCAAAACGGGGACCAAACAGGTGAACGGAGTCCACTTCAAGGACGAAGAGTGTAATGCATAAAATTTTTTTATCAGTCCTCAAAGTATAATGACAAAATGTATATTTGGTAGCCATGCATAATTTTCATATAACAAATTTGGTAATCCTTTCAATGTATGTTCATTATGGTATAAGTAATTTTCCAAATGATGGATTTAGGTCTATAACATAAACTGATAACTTTGCTCGACATTTTTCTTAACCTATGGGTGACTTTTTCTTTCTTTTATGACGATGTGATCAGCAGGGGCCGAGCCATGTGTAAGGTAGTGGGGGGCGTTGCCCCCAACCTAGCTCTTACAGATTCACAAAATACATAGGAAAATACGGAGTAACTAAATATGCAAGTTGGTTGTGAGATACCCTCCGACAAAAATTATTATTGTCCATAATTGTCCCAAAATAATTGTCAAATCCAAAAAAAGATAGGAAATTTAGGTCATGTTTACCATATTACCCTCACTTGAGGTTATTATTACAAATATTGAAGAAAGTTTTAAATTAATTAGTTAATGGTAAAAATGTCATTCTACAAAAAGTAACAAAAGAGAACGTTGTAATGATGATGAATGCAACTTCTACTAACACCATCACTTTCTTCTTCATGTATATACCATATACATTTATGCAACCAAAATCTAGTTTCTATCTATATATCCTGGTTGTTTCTATTAAATCTTTCCGCACACTTTTTGTTCAAAAAAAATCTTTCCGCTAAGGCCTCGCAAAGGTGCGAGGCTTGACCTCCACGCTACACAATATACCAGGGCTTAGGCTTAAGGCTTGACGTGAGATGAGGAGTGGAAAAGCGTGATAAGGCGCGATAAAGCGTGATGCGTAGAGGCTTTTTTTAATTCAATTTCGATAAAAATTGTATTTTTATATATGCAAAGATAGTTTATTGACTGTATTCCTTATGTGTGACACTTTTTATAAGCTCAGCATATTTGAAATATGTACATATTTTATTCCGCTTTAAGTCACGCCTTAAAAACGCTATGACTCGCCATGGATCGTAAAGGCGTAAGGCTTGGCCATGCCACCACGCCACGCCACACGCTATTTATAACCTTGGTCTTTGGTTAGGCAAGAGACATTTTTGTATCAAGTGCATGTGAGTTTGATCAATTTGGTTTGTAACTAGATGATTTTTTTTGTAACTAGATGATTTGCTTTGGGTTGATTAGTTGGAATAATTCCTAGACAAATGTGGTAGGTAATTTTTCAATCAAACATTAGACAATGTGTAATTTCACATTTTTGTAAATTACTTACAAACTTGACAGTTGACACAACCCCCCCCCCCCATACAGCAAGTACAAGTCGTGCAGGAAATGTAAAATATCGAGTAAAGAGGACCCAAAATAAACATAAGGCCTATGTGGTCAAACTATTATATATATGTACATTTGTTCCTTAATTTGGAATAACTAATAAAAAAATGTTTGTTCATGATACTACGAAAATTTTAGTTACTTTGTCTTTTGGGGGTATAAATCATGCAGTTTTGCTTAACAAAACTATTACGTATGGTGCCCTAGTTGAATATGCCAAGAAGAAATTATCAATTGAAGATGATTTATGTACTAGTTTTTGTTACAAAAATGGCAAGATGGAGTATAGAGTAAGGGATGACGACTATCTGGAAGCTTTTAAAATGCAACTGGCAATTTCCAACGGAAAAGTGGATACATTAGTCATTACTAAGTGTAAAAAAGTGACAAACAAGAGTCATAAAATGTGTACTTCAAGACCACACAACTCTCCGCAATCTGAGGTAACTGGTTCATCTAAGAAGCCTTCTGATTATGTTATAAGCAGTCTGACACTTGACCATATGCCTGAAACACCCCTAGATGTTAATAATGCTTTTATGCATGCTTGGCAATCAAATACATTTGACCATATGCCTCCAACACCAGATGCGCCGGTCCATCAGATTGACCTTGTATCCTTTATAGCCAGTCGGTGTGTACTTTTTTGTGGTGATAAATTTTGGGGTAAAACAAAATGTATATAGGCGATCGATGCAAAAGCAATTGTAGAAGGTTTTAAGTTTTAAAGAAGAAGTTCTAATAAAATAAGGTTTGACGCAATATGCATACATAAGGAATGCACATGGAGAATACTAGCACGTAAGCTTAATGAAAGTAATTGGAGGTTACTCACAACCGTTGAGGACGTTCACACTTGTTCTATGACGCGTCTCCATCCTGATCATCGTAATGCAATGGCGACTGTAATGGGTGACCTACTTGTTGACAAGGTGGCAGATTACACGCGCGTCTACAGGCCGAAGGACATACAAAGGGATTTAAAAATAGATTTAAACATAGACATTTCTTACAAAAAAGCATGGTGAGGAAGAAAAAAAGCATTTGACATGGCCATGGGTAGCCCTACGGAATCATTTGCCCAATTACCGTATTCTTGTCATAATTTAAAATTGGCAAACGAAGGCACCGTCACACATATTGAGACTAACGCTGAAGGACGTTTTAAATTGTTATATGTAGGATTTGGTGATGCGGTAAGTATGTAATTCACTTTAACTTTCTTTATACCCTCTTGTGAGTTTTATCATGTACCTATAAATTTGTTAATCAAATAGATTCGGGCTTTCTTAACCTTGATGCGCCCGTTGATAATAATTGATGGGGCCCATCTTAAGGGGACTTACGAGGGAATGAATTTACTTGCCGTGGGAATGGATGGCAACAATCAAATTGTTCTTATCGCAACTAGCGTGTGTCAAGGTGGTGAGAGTACGGAGGCATGGTCGTTCTTTTTAAGAAAATTGAAAGAGTCGATAGGTGTAGTTCAAGACATGACCGTCATTTCTGACCGACACCCAGGTATCGTGAGTGCATGTGCAACCGTTTTTCCAAATGCATTTCACGGGTATTGTTGTCGACATTTGATGATGAACTGTGAAATCAAAAATAAAAAACACAGGGCTATCTATTGGAAGACTTGCAAAGCATACACAACCAAACATTTTGCCAGATTGTTTACTGTTCTTCAAGGGTTCAAACCGAGAGGTTTTCCAAAACTTCTAGCCACCGGTTTAGGTACATGGTCCAAGGCATATTGCCATACTAATCGATACAATTACATGACCTCAAACAGCACAGAATGCATTAACTCTTTAACAAAGGATATTCGTAAATTGCCAATAACTCGGCTAGTGGATCAGCGGAGAGAGACTTTACAGAATTGGTACACCAACCGTCACGAAAAATACAAAGGTAATAGAAACATGCTTATCCAGAACTACAAGGAGTTGGTGTATCCTTTACAAGGGCCATCATCATGGGAAACGCTGACAGATAAGTAAAACATGCTTCCACCAACGATGGAAAAACTGATGCCGAGACGACCAAGTAACAATGATCGTTTTTGGTCGCATGGGGAGTCACGAGATAAGACACCATGTGGTACTTGTGGTAAAAAGGGACACAAGAGCATGTCATGTAAGGAACCAAAAAAGATTCAATCTAAGCGACAACAAAAGATCAAAAGAGTAAGTTTCCTATTTTTATTCAACCTATGATTCCATAATAAATCGATGTTTCTTATGGTTAAACGGTATTGATTAACAGAATCTATTTAAAAACGGGTCAACCTCACAACCATCTAAGTAAAATGTTGTACCTGACATAAATTCTCAAGACCGATCGCAATCCCAACCTGTCCAAGACGATGATTGGTAGATGATGTTTCCAGTAGCAGTACCTTTATTGCATTATGTTTGAAGTACCTTATTTTGTGTTAAAACATGTATGTTTCTATGAACTTATCTATAACATTACTATTAAATTAACCTGAAGTAAAACTTTGGATCTGGATTAAGGTTTATGAGTTTGTCATCTTGCTATGAACAAAAAGATCACCTATTTAACCATTCAAGTGTGGCCTAGTGGCAAAGGAAGTTGTGGCTATCATTCTAAAATGCATGAGATCTCAAGTTCAATTCCTACCCGATGCAAACAACCTGGAAATGGCTACGCCAACCTCTTTAAAAGGAAGGGCTTTACCTGGCCAGTTTGAGTCTTTGTGGCAGTGGGTTCAAATTAAACCCGTGGATTAGTCAGCCAAAAGGTCTGAAACCATGGTTAACAATAAAAGATCAACTATTTTATGATTTCATACACGATACAAGCTGAATTTGTGTTCTCAACATTAGAATTCTAGAATCAATATTATTCTCTTCTAAAAATTACAGAAAGATAGATTGAACAACAACAACAACATCAACAACATATCCAATCCCACCTGAGCGAGGTAGGGGGAGGTGAAATGTAGACGATCATGCCCTACCTCCAGGATAAAAAAAATCAATCACCTACCATCTTCGATTCGCTTATTCATCTCTTCAATATTCTTTTTAAAATTTTCAATTCTTTCATTCCGCTCCCTAATTTTCTCCTTGTACTAAAATATATAGTTTTCATATGTTTCATTGTCGACTTCCAACCTCTTGATGTACTTTACGAAACTTTCAATCATGCCAAATTCAAATTCGTGTAGTTTTGATTTCCTACATCTCTCCTATGTTTTGTCTCTTAAACCGTAATGTTGATACGGGTTCGGTGTTGGTGGAGATTGACTTCTTGCACGTTTGTTTTTGTTAGTGGATTTTAAAGAAGATGCTGCCATTGGTGGAGATCGATTTCTTGGCATTTGTTTTTTTATGATGATGATCAGTTGGGTTGTGTAATGTACTAGGAGTAGTTTTTTATAAACAAGGTAAACAATGTACACACATGTAATGCACAGAGTAGAATGCCCCAATGAGGAATTTGACATTCAATCCAATTTTAATACATATTATTTGGACATATTTTCTATTTTTTTAAAAATATTGATAGAATCGTTTTGTGTTTTTTGTTGTTGTAAACATGAATAGCACAGAGTACTTTAACTTTTTTAGGAAGTGGTGAGTCAGAATGTGAACCGCTTTTTACTATCCATATCTACTACGAAGTACACTAGTTTCCAAGTTCATAAATGCACATACACATTTCCAGAAGAGTCCGTGGTTAACTCATGGTATATATATATATATATATATATATATATATATATTGGGTTTACCACATAACGCAAAATTTGGAACTTTTTTCATTTAAAGATGTCTTCATCAAGGAAAACACCAATATGTGAAGCAAAATTCACAAAGATGGAAGCAAACGAAGTCAAGTATGTTCGCTTTTTAACAAGAGAAATGATATTTCCTCCTACTTAATGTTCCTACATATCCTCCTACTGCCAGGACCTGAAAACTTACAGTTAAGATAAAAAGAGATGAAGAGAGATAATAAGTGGAAAACACTTGTACGCATTATGTATTTTTGCATGGGTAAAAGGATGTATAGGAAGAAAATGTAGGAGGATATACCAATTTTCTTTTAGATTAATCATGTTTTACAATTTTATTTAAAAAACTAACCTATTTCTTTATAATAGCAGAAAAGAACATATTGTT
>BQNB010122141.1:0-15156 GCA_026074375.1 Tanacetum coccineum
AATCACGGCTAGATCTTAGCCAACCATAGTCAAGCTTGCGAGTTGACAACCCACAATTGACAAGGGACTATCAGGCTTGCGCACCACTCAAATCAATCTTCGTCTGCATTTGGGTAAGTATACCCATTCCTTCACGTCCTAAGCCGTATTACGGCCACACTAAAGCGACATAAGCGCTTACTATCACTCAAAAGCACATAGCACATAAATCACATAATTCAGCGATGATAATCCCGCTAGAAAACACACATTGTCAAAAGACAGATTGAAAACAATCACGAAAACAATTGAGCATCATGGTCTCGTTGCTCGTTCGACGAAAATCAAAATTCCAATGTTTATGCACTGCGACGAGCATAGTTAACTCGGTTCTATCATATTGTCTCAAATCCTAGATGACTCAACTTATCAAGTCGAGATAATTACACACATTCCTATTTTGATACCGTTCGGCTTAAGGCGTTAGCTACTTCGATCGTTCCTCTAGGATGGAAACGGATGTTACCATTTGGCTGGAATCTCCAATCTTTTCGCTTTTTCATACGCACACAAAGTCGTTACGTCCAGGAGTAAGGATCACTAACCTTAAGTCAGGTGTCTTTTAGTGCCTTATTCTAATCTTTGACGACATCAAGTATACTTACAACTATACTACCACTACATTCCATTTCAGGGAAAGAAGTCTTCTTCATTTCTCGTTTTCAACCTCGGGACTAACCATCTCAGCTTCCACCCACCTTAGGAATCTTGCGATTCCAAGAAGATCCCTTCTCAGTGTCGGTATCCGGTTTCTTGGTATCTCATCATCTAACCACCTTATAACTTCTCCATGACTTTCGGGTATGTCTACGTGTCCATGCTCGATGGCACTCTATACCTTTACTAATTCTCGAGAAATTGTCGTTACGTGACATACAACATCCAATCTCCACTTCCGTCTACTGGTCTATATCACTAGGACCTAGACCTTATTACGTTTCTAGACACACTCATTCCGGACAAATACCGTCGGCATTTTCTCTCCGGAATGACTCGGTCAAAATGACTCGCATGAGACTCTCTCCATGCAGTCAATAGGAGTAAGGTTACTTGCATAAGAATTCGTAACAAGGTAAAAATATTCCTCTTCCGAAAACTTGACCCAAACATTTATCTCAATATCAAGCGTTTTAATGGTGACGATTTATTCGGCATAGCGTGGTTCTTCCTAAATTATGCATAGTTGATCAGGTTATGCATAATTGAGGACCAAACGACATCATGTCCATCCTCGTCAAAACGTTCCTTTTTCATACGCTACTCGCGTAAGTAAAAAAATGTTTAAAGAGTAAAATTTTTTTACTATTTCAAAAGAAAGAAAAGAAGATAGCACCACCTTCTGTTCTTATTATTTAATAGGAAAAATTGTTCATGCATATTATATTATAGAAATATAGTTTTTTTTAAAGTAAGTTTATTTGACACCATATGATCAGTTTATGAAATTTGATAATACGTTTTCCATTGTTTACACAAACAATTTATACAACATAGTCAATATGATTCGCGCAACGACATTTGTTCAACACACAAATTAAACAAGTGTAATAATCAACAAAAAATCTCAACTTGGTCTTTTGTACATCACTTGCCATTAAACCTAGCCATACCTCCCATCCTTTTGACCAAGACTTACATGTTTACTTGTAAGGCTTCCATACTTATGACCATACTTTCCTTGAAACCCTCATCTTGTCTTTGACTAGTCATTATGGTATTTAAGGACTTTGCTAGTGAAATACACACACACTTCTCATTTTAAAGGTGTAAAACACAAAAACTCCTCCTCCTCCCCCCTAGCTCACGGCTCCATATAACCCCAATATAACAATCCTTATCTTTTATTTTCTAAGACCACACCAGCACTCCTACATCCTTCCTATGATAAGCCTAAAGGTGTTTACAAAGGGTTGAGCTAAAGGTTTACAAGTATCTAAGCAAGAAAAGCAAGATTAGGTTTTGCTTAATTAGGGTTTCAAGAGTTGCAAGCTAGGGTTAATTGCAAAATCCAAATGTGGTAGATCTTGTTTGTTCAATCAACACACATCATAATAAGGTAACCTTAAAAACCCTTATGTCTTACATTTATCATTTTTTATGTGTATATAAGTTCTATGTAGTAAATCAACCATATAGAGCTTTTAAAACATGTTTTTATGAAAACACATCAAACTTATGTTTGGATTATCGAACCATATAACCTGGTGGTCATTAATTATTATAATGATATTACCGCTCATACGATTCCAAAAAGGTAAAAACTCAAAAAACAGATTTATAACAAAAAGAACGACGATTTCAAGTTTACGTTAAATATATACTTTTATAAAACTATTTTTATAAAAGTTACTATTCACCACAGAAACTTATACTTTTAAAACATCAATAAATCGATAAAACTTTTAAATACGAAGACGTGCTCGAAAGAATCGCTAAAAACGGAGTTAAAAAAAAACGAATAAGTTATGACATTTACGAGATTTACGATAACTAAATCTATAAAAATAAATATATAACTGTTATGAACAGTAAAATCACTATTCATCTAAACATAAAACTAAATTTGAAAATGTTATATTTTGATAACTCGTCTTAATACGAAGGCGTGGACGTAAGAAACGAAAGAAACAGACTAAAAACGAGAAAGTTACGCCAGTTTTACTAAAGTATACTTATAAACGTTTTTACTTTATAAATATAATTTCACTAAAACGATTAGATGGTGATGTAGCTATATAGAATTATATGTGGTATTATTATAATCAAAGTACTATATTACTAGGGAGTTTCATAATGAGGAGGAGGCCCTTCGGGTGTGGTATCGAACAGTTGGTGGATTACGATTTAAAGTTGTCCTATCTCCTCATACGTCACGTACATGACCTCTTAATTATGATAGCCCGACGAAACCCGAGCGGACAGGCAAAACATAAAACTATGAGTATGATGAACTAACTACCTTATAAAATAATCAAAGTGTTTAGTACTTATACGACCTATATTGGATTAGGTTGCATTCGATCGTAAGCGTGACGCATTTTCTATTGTGAATACTTGTTGATTACCATTCACTCGAGGTGAGTTCATAGCCCCCTTTTTACTACTTGATTGTTTTACAAAATCTACGGGGTGAATTACATTGCTTGTTTTACTATTGGACACAAGTGTTTTTCTAAGTGTTTTCAAAGTGTTTACAAAGTGTATGCTATCCAGATTACTGCCTGAATATTATTGCTAAGTTACCTAATGTCGATAAAGTCCTATTTTTCATGAACCAGTTAAATTAGCTATTGTATCAAAGCGCGAGTGTTGTGGATAGATCTATCGGGACTGACAATCCCCACCTTTCCTTGGGTCACTAGTTTGATCAAGGTGCATTTAACATTGAGAGGTGTTAGGTTGTTGGCAAGCATCTTATATTCTGATTGGGGCACAAATCTAGTTAAGGCTTCGGGGTCATGAGCTTAGTGCAATAATAAACGTTTTGGACTACTAAATGTGTTTCAGAGTCTACTATTACTTCGATCTTGTGGTCCACCCTTTATACCGAAAAACATATGAATTTCACTTAAACCTTTGTGTTGACTTTTAGCATGTAATTTCAGGTCCTAGGGTATGAAGATTGGACGGGGAGCCGTGGCGGATATCAATGAAGACGGATTCTGTGTTTTATCTATATTCAATGCAACTTTTATTATCTTTAAATACTTAAGTCATCTTTTGGGTATTATGAAGCTTTTGTTTAATTAAATATGTACTTGAAATGTTTATTAGCACTTTAAAACATATGGGACCTAAAGTATGAACTCTGATATTTTGATATGGCATCGAATGAAATCTTATCTTAAAACGTCCATTTAAGGTCGTTTCCTATATCTTGATTGTTGTACTTTGACGTAGCACCCCATTGTTACTGATAAGTGTAAAAATACACATTTTCGTTTATACCTAAAATAACCCAATTAAACCCAAAACAGACTAAGAATGGCAAAAATATACTTGTTTTTGTGGTTTGTGTGTGCAGGTACGGATATATCAAATATCACAAGAAAACCGTCAAAAACGGAAAAAACGAACCCTAGAAACGGAAGAGCACAAATAACCAGAGATTCAAAAGCCAAACAGAAAAAGTCATGCTTCCGTCAAAAAGTCAACCCTATCAAAGAAAAAGTTCAACTCACGAAAAGGTACAAATCCCAAAAGTTCCCAAATCAGTCCTTATAAATACTCCAAAATTTACACAATGAACCTTGAGGACTCTAAATTGGCCTTAATCCCTTACAAACTATACCCGATCCAAAAGCCCAAACCAAAAGCCCAATAACCTTAGCCATTACCCATTTAATAAACTCCAAGGAGCCATTGTTGCCATTTCTTTCGAAAGTTTATTTACATTAACACTTTAAATAAACAAGAAGACTGAATTGCAATTTCTCCAAATTTAAGAAAATGATTTTAACCCCAAATTCAGTTAAAAAGAAAAAGGGCGCCAAACACTATTCATTCATCGTTCTCCCCAATTACCCAGTGGAAAAAAAATCATAAGTCCTTTTCTAATTTTGAAGTCATGACGACAATTCAAGGCACACAACATAATGGCAGGGACAATTGAGTAATCTCAAAGCATCTCATTAATCAACTCAAGCTATCAAGCCACATGGATGTAGAGAAAGCACAAAAGAAGAGGGGTTTTATACTGGAAGCACTCATATAACTAGCACAAGGACGTCACATCAAAGGATTGCCAGCTTGGCAATCCGTGTGACTATCACTTGATCAAACGGCTTAGATTAGCTCTCCAATGATTGAGAATTTAGACGGCAATGATTGAAAGGAGCGTGTGATGCAAGGCAACCTAGAATCTTCATCAACTGGCTATAAATAGCTCACACTTCACACACATTCACCATCTAGGTAGTTAGTAGCTTTTAGTTTTAGCTTAATTTTCAATTTTTAGCTTAAATTTCCTTTAAACTTTGTAATTCTTCCTTTTAAGCATTGTAATCAAGTTTTATGTTAATGAAATTCAGTTTTTAAATAGTCTCTCATAAGCTCTTTGTTTTCATAAGCTCTCACTTTTCCTATTAAATGCTAAGCTAAATATCATAAGCTACTGAATAAGCTCTTATTAGTCTCTAAGCTAATAATTGAGCTCAAATCTTACCTTAATCATACCTTAACTCTTAAAATCAGCTAATAACCTTATCACCTTTGCTTAATTGGATTTTAGCTTTTGGAAGGGGATTCAAAAATGGAAGGAATCCCATGGACTAATACTAGCTTATCCATTTGGATAAGCTAGAGCTTGTAGCTGTTCTATTAAGCTTCTGTTAAGCTGAAGCCATTTGTAAGTTTTCTATTTACTTTCTTGTCCTTTAATTTTTAGCTTAAAAATTGCTTAAATAGCTTAGAATTGCTTATTTGCTTATTAATTGTGCTTATCTGTTTTCTAGCTGCTTACTTGAGTTTAATAATGTTAATTAGTGCTTATTCATCATCTGTTTTAGCTTAAATATCTTAGATCATAGTAGTTTCAATTTCTGTCTAAAAACTTCATGAAACCAAAATATAAGTAGGACATTAGTTTGTAATATTAGATATTGGCTTTTTCAGTTTGTTTAATCATGTTTATTAAGTTTGATTTAAGCTGTTTGAAGTCTGGTATCAAGGTTTAGTTTGTTAGATTTTAATTTCATAAGCTATTTTAAAATCTATCATAGGTTAATGAGTGTTTGAATTTAGCTAGTTTGACCTTTAAAAGTCAAAATGACTTGTGCAATTTGTGTGGGTTAGTTTTGTTTTCACTTTAGACTAGTAGTAATTCAGTTTTTAAAGTTAATTTCTCAAAAATAAAAAATTAGAGCTTAATATGTATGTTTCTGCACCAGGGGAGGTTTTGCCTTAAGTTTTGATTGCTTAAAATTAAATCAAGCTTTTTAGGTTTGGTTTGTGCTTGTAGTTTGCCCAAACACACTCAATAGGAGTGAGTTGTGTAGGATTTACCCTTAAGGTATCCTGCACATTGGTTTTGTGGCTTTGCCATTTGAAACCAGCAGATAATAACACAAGTTAGTATTGTTGGTTTTTCCTTTTTGCATTTAAGCTAGTATTAAAATAGTTTTTTTAAACCTTTAAATTTAAGTATGTATAGTTTTTCATATAGGTTAATATAGATTTAGTCTTGCTTTTCATAAAATAGCTCATTTTCTTAGGTAAACCTAGCTTAAAAGTTCATCAAAAATCCAAAAAGACCAAAAACAGTAGTAGTAATAGTTTTAGCTTTTAAGTTTTGAAATTTCAGCTTTTAGTATAAATTTTTATGATCTATTTTAGTAGCTTAAATGTTGTTTGATAAGTCCTCAAAGGCTTAGCTTCTATCTTGCCTTATTAAGCATTTGAACATTGCTTAATTTTAAGTTTCTTTTGAGTTTTTTCTCCCTTAGTTTTCAGTGGTTTTGAAGCCTAAATTTAGATAGCTTAGAGAGTTTTCAGTTAAGTTTTCTTGTCATTTTTAGCTTAAGCACATCATTAGCTTTCTAGAACTTCTTTTGGTTTTGAAAATGAGCTTATTTTAAAGCTAGTGCAAGCTTATAAGTCCAAATAAGCAAAAGTGAGCTCAAAAGCTCACTTCCTGTGGACAACTTATACTTAAGCTGTTTCAGTGCTTATTTGTCATTTTCAGACAAAAAGTATAGTTTTAAAGTTGTTTAAAATCAAGTTTTAAATAAGTTTGGATATATAGTTTTTATTAAAAGTAAAAAATAAAAAAGTGCAAAAAGATGGAGGTTTGCCAGACTTGAACCCACGACCTCCCTCATAGTCCATACGTTTTACCATTGTGCTTCAATAGCTCATCCAACCATTCCTTGCACCATTTAATCTTTATACTTGATTTTCTTTTCCTTTTTCCTTATAAGCCGTAGCTAGTTAGCTTATTCTCACAGCTTATTAGATAAGCTGGGTTCTTAGATTTATTTTTTCATGTGTTTCTTGAATTTCATAGAATTTCCCTGAATTTTTGGTAATTTTTCATGAAGTAGAGTATTTTTAATCATTTTTCTAAAGTTTTTATTTTCGAAAATTCATAAAAAATAGAAAAAGTTTCAGAAAATTATAAAAAAATAGTTTTTAGTTTTATAAAAAATACTTTTAGGTTTACATTAAGAAAAATCATTTTTACACCTTTTAGATTTTAATTTTCATTTTTGAGCTTTAATTTTTAAGTTTAAAAATAGGATTTTAACTTTAAAAATAGTTAAAAATAGTTTTCTGAGTTTTAATGTTAAATAGACTTTTCTAAGTTTAAAAATCAGTTTTCTCATTTTAGGACTTAATTGCTATTTTTTTTAGGATTTTAATTAGATTAATATAGTTTTTTAATTCATATATAAATTCCAAAAATAATCAAAAAAAATGTTTTATTTTTCTAAAATTATCTTTGTCCCAAATAGGTTTAGAAGTTTAGTTTGTGCATTTTAAGGAGTTAATTTAGTGTTTTTACTTATTATGTCCGCGTTTATTTGTTTCACCGTAATTGAGTTAAGTGATTATTACTTTTAATTGTTCATTTTTAAATTGTTTTTTTTAATTAGTAGTTATCACAACTGAAAAAAACATTCTTTCTCTCATTCCCAAATCGAAATCCGAGCTAAAACGTGGTTTCAATTGCACTAGTCGTTGGGGAAACGACCCGGTAATCATTCTTCCGGTTAAATAAGCGCTATTAATATATATATATCTTTAAAGAGTGAATTTTCCTTAGGGAATTTTCTTAATTGCTCTTGTAGTATTATATTATATATTTTATAGTGTATAAAAATACCTATCAATTTTTGGCGCCGTTGCCGGGGATTTGTGTTAAAGATTCCGTCGTTTACGTTTGTTGAGTTTGGTTTGAAGATCCTTTCGTCCTCGAAAGTTTTATTTTTGTTAAATATTTCAAAAAATCCAAAAATAAAATAAAATAAAAAGTAAAAAATATTTTTCTTTTCTTTTTACTCTAGTTATCATATACAAATATATAAAAAATCAAAAATATAAAAAAATTGTCCTAAAAAAAATACACAAAGTTGGTAAACGAACACCAACATATAATACCTTCAATTGAGGTATTATCATAAATAAGTTCCGGTGAACTTGCAAAGTTCCCAAATCGAACCAAAGATTCAAAAACTTATCATTTGTGTCACTTACGAAATACGGCTCACCTTAAGAAGAAATTTTTAAGAGCTACCGTGAAGTAAGTTGATTATTTGGTTTTAAGTTGTCTTCCGTGTATCCGTTTAAAATAGATTGTTAAAAAAAGAAAAAAATATATATAAATTAAAAAATCTAAAAAAAAGTTAGTGTAATTTTTGTTTTCTTTCTAATTTCTTTATTTTTAGTGCATGCGCACTCGTTCTCAAGCTCGTAATCGAAATCGTCGACAACAACAATTAACAACGGTTATTGTTGAGGAACCCGAGTTTCCAATGGCCGACAATCGTACCATGGCTCAAATGCTACAAGCTCCCATCGAGGGATACGAAGATCAATGTTTGTACCACCGAAAAAGCAAAACGAATTTTAGCTTAAACAAACTTTGATTAATCTTGTTCAAAGTAATCAATTTACGGGTAAGCAAGACCCTCATAATCATCTTCGATTTTTCAACAAGGTTACTTCTACGTTTAGACATCCCGAAGTTCCAAAATACAACGATAAGCTTTTGCTTTTTTTCCTATTTCACTATCCGAATGTGAAGCCCGACTTCGTTGGCTAGATAAGAACCACCTCATCGAATCCAACTAAGATGATCTTGTCTTCGAAATTCATAACCAATTCCTTTCCATCTTCGAAAACAACTTACCTTCGAAACAAAATCACCACTTTCTAACCAAAAACCGAATTGAAACTTCAACGAAGCATGGAACGTTACAAAGGGACTCTTCGTCACTGTCCTCATCATGGTTTCTCCGAATTACACCATATTCTTGATACGTTCACCAAATTCCTTGAATAACCAATGATCAAGTCTTTAGATTCTCCAAGGGTGGGAAAATTTCTAGATAAGATTCCTCGTATGGTTTAGCCATTATCGAGAGTAAATCTAAGGTTTGTTATTCAAGAAGTCATGCAATTGAACCAAGAGTGAATACGAATGCTCCTCTTTCTACTTCTACACCTTCTAATTCATTTGAATTTCAACAACTCGCCGATTCTCTTGAAAAAAAATAGATATTCGAATGAGCCGATTAGAAAAAATGATTAGTGTGCAAAAATGTTACGACCCGCTACCGTCAAACATCGAGGAAGTTTGTGTCACATGTGGTTCGAACCATAATTTCAACAATTGTCCGCTAACAAGGAATGAATTCCCCGTTTTTCATGATAACATTCATCAATTCCAACAAACCGCCGCCGCTGGCAATTTTGTTCAAAGAAATCCTCCTAATTTGGCAAACCAAATGAGACCACCCGGTTTTAATCAACCAAATGTTCAAAACAACCAAGGAAACCAAAGCCGTTATCAAGGAAACAATTTCAATTCGAAAACAAAATCGAGGAAACAATTTCAATAACCCATCAAAACAATCAATGTCAAGTTATACCACACCAGAACTAAACAACGCACCGTTTACCAAGTTCCACCATATCAAGCACCACGCCTAAATCAAGGTTTTCGAAATGGATTTTAAAAACTACGTCAAGCAAACGATGCGGTGTTGAAGAATGTTCAAAATCAAGGTCAAAATTTGCAGAATCAAATAGCTAATGTTACGAGTTTGTTGACAAATCTTTGTAATTTCAAAGATTCCGCCTCTACTTCGAATTCAGGAACTCTTCCAAGTCAAACCGTAACAACCTCGTCACAAATTACTCTATCACCATCAAAGGAGCGTAAAACTTTGGAAGGACCTTCGAATCCTCTTGTTCCTACTCCCGTTGTTTCAAATCCTCAAAAAGAACCCGAACAAAACCCGGAGACGTCAACGGAAAAAGTGCAAAATCCAAATTTTAGAAAATACCGCACAAGTCCCACCTCCGGAGGAAGAAGAATCCATTTTCATCGGGAAATTCCAAAACCAAAAGCAAAGGAAACACCGTAATGTTGAATTCAATGGATCTTAATTCTCCCACACCTAATTCGTATCAACCTAAACTTCCATATCCCAGAGGATGAAATGTTAGAGAGAAACGCTAAACCAAGTGCTCAACATAGCCGTTCTTGAAGATGTTTAAAAACTCCGGTAGAGATTGGGATTTGAAAGATGCACATGTCGAAATGCCAAAGTTCAACAAATGGTTAAGCTCGTTGCTAAGGAATAAAGAGGAACTCGAGGAAATCGCCATTACAACCGTGAATGCCGAATGTTCCGCCATCATCATGAACAAAGTTCCCGAAGACGTCTCTGAAGAACCTGGAAAAAATCTTATCCCAATATTTTTTGTATTTACAAGAACACAATAGTGACTAGTGCTTTAGTCGCCGATTTCCGAGCTAGCATTAACCCTTTTACCTCATTCTATCTACACAAAACTTAGGCTTGAAGCTTTTGAACTCCTACTCGAAAAGACACTCGAGCTATGCAACGTTCAACTTACCCACCTAATGGTATAGCCTAGATGTTGTAGTTTAGAGTTGATGGTTTCACTTTTCTTGGCGGATTTTGTAGTGGATAATTTTGAGCCAGACCCTAGGAGTGCCTAATTTATTTTAGGAAGTACCCTTTCCCTTCGCACTGCAAAAGCTCTCATTGATTTGTATGAAGAAACTTTGACTTTAAGAGTAGGAAAAGAAGAACTTGTTTACTATGCCGATAAATCTGAGAAAAACAAGGATAAAAATTTTGTTCACGCCATTTCTGTCATCGATTTTTTGAAAGCCGATCCGTTTAGTGGCAGTACCACTAATATTCTTCCTCCTAGTTCTTCTCCAGTGAAAACTAGTGATAATTTTGAGAAGTTCGCCGATGAACTTGCTCCTTCTTGATTCGTTACCACCAGGTAATGTAGATTCGACTTTTTAAGAAGAACTTGCAAAGAAGAAAATATTCAAATTTACTCAAATCCTCTTTTCGAAATCGATGATAAACTTCAAACTGAGCAACGATAATCATCTCTTAGAAGAAACGATAATGATGACGATATATAAAGACATCTCCATCACACTTACTTCACCAGGAAGAAAGTGAATTGTGAAGCTAAATCTTGAAAGAGATTCGATCCACCGGAATAATACTTACCCTCCCTCCACGCCTAGAAGTTTCAAGTAGCAATCCAACTATCCTCTAACTCACACCGGAGAGAAGGTTTGTTCATGGAAGACATCGATGTTTTTCTCGTTGGTCCGATTTGTATGGAAAATGATGAATCGAAATGCGATTAGGAACAAGATAATTTGTCTCTTGGCAACTTACTTACATCAAAAACCAAAACCTCTTTCTCCGTGCCTGCAAGAATTATGAAAAGAAATCAAGGAAAAAGAAAGACAAAGATTTTCAAGAGATGTTCCAATCGATAACCATTGTCATCCAGCTTAGAAACGCTTTAGATAATCCAATTGATTTTATAATGAAATCATTTTTCCATACCAATGATTTAAAAAAGGACTTAGCCCATGCAATTGATTCACCCAGAATCAAATATTTTACCACCCAATCCTTTGTTAGATTCCGACTCCCTTTCACTGCGGAGTTGTCTGCAATTATTTACCCTTGAATTCTCTCGGAAACGAGGACAAAGTATTCAAACCATTTAATATAAGTTTATCAAGCCATCCATGATAAACATCTTGTCACATTGGAGAAGAATATAAGAGAGGAACAATTCCATCGGGACTTTCTATTTCTCAAATGAACCGAAAATACATCTCACCTCGTCCTCCTCCTGAACCACCAATGGTTTGCATGAGATTTAAGCCTATTTATGGCTATGAAAAAGATTTTGTTAAGTCCTAATGAAGATTTTTACCTAAGTGAAACGGTGTTATCTTTAAATGTTGAAGATGTCGATTCCTTCACAATTTATCATTGGACTTTTACTTCCAAATTTCACTACCTTGAGGATACACCTTTATTTCTCTCCTTCGGAATAAAGACACTCATTTGACACCCGGCACTTCACATAAGCCGGTGCCCTCATCATCGGGAAGAACTTTCATGTGCGTTTAATGTTTGTCCAAACAATATGAGCGCCTGATTGAGATTTTTCATCTTCCATTTTTCACTCTCCCTAATGACAAATTGAATACAGTTATCGAGTCAAGCTTGGCGAATCGTGAACAAAAACAAGCTGCTTCGTGGGAAGTTCGCCCCATGATTATCCCTTTCTATTTTTTTCTATGTTATAATGTGTTTGATGTGTTGTGGCTAGTCTCTTCCGAATCTTCGTGTTCTTTGTTTGTACTGTGATTTTGCAGTATTGATCCAACAATTCTTGAAGCTCTCGTGTGCCGGTGTTGTGTCCCGTATCACTCCGAGCTTCCTACCTTTGTTTGAAAATTAGTTTGAGAGAGATCCGTTTATCCTTTCCACTTATCGATATCACGTTTATCGTTGCATAATCCTAAAACAGCTAGATTTTCGTAGGAAACCCGACTTTAAACATTGAGGACAATGTTTCATTTTAGTTTGGGGAGGGAATCTATCGATTTGATGTTGCCTGCTTATTGTTTTGTTCTCACGTACCCGTTTTCCCATAAAAATAGCAAAAAATTTAAATTTTTAAGTAGGAAAAAAATAAAAAATATTAGTAGTTTAATAATAAATGTTAAGACATGAATGTCGGAGTTTTCGTTGTGAGAATATAGAAGAATATTTGACGCCGATCCGAACGTGTTTAGAAGATCTAGCTTTTACCTTACCAATTAAAGAAGATTAGATTTGTGCAAGCTCATTTAGACTCACACATGCTAGACTTGAAAATCATTAAGTAAATGAAGACATGTGCAGATCTCAAGTAGAATTTAAAATAGCCGAGTTAATTTTATATAGGCCTAAGTATTTGCGAATTTTCCTTTAATAACATTTTAAATTGTCAAGTATAAGAATGTATAGTGTCCGATTACAATTAGGATGCTAAACAAAGTTGATTTTGGAAAACATAAAGCTTATAAAATAATTGTGGTTTTTCTTCCACCTAGATCTTAAAAAGATTTACTTATACGTGTTCTTAATATTTTACAAATTAGAGTTTTACTCTTAAAAGTCTAATCAACATATTCAGAGAAAAAGCTTTATCGATGATGAAGACAAACATCGTTGGTAAATAAGAATTTTAGTTCAATTTTAACTTGTTTCCTAAAATTGAAATTTACCTCTAATTGCAAAAATATATTATGTTGATTAAAAAAAAAATGATGAAAAAGAACAGAAAAAAATTTAGTTGGTGAATAAAAAAGGATGCAAGTTATAAATCCTTAGTGATAATAATTAGTATACAAACCCATCGCAATAAAGTACATGGCATTTGTTCGTTCGCTCCCGAAGTGACATCGAAAGAAAGGACGGGGATGTAATTTAGGGATGGTATCATAATAAGTACACGAGCTCTTAACGGAGGCGTGGCCCGATATGTCTACGAAAGAAAAGTGATACCATTCATAGAGCCTAATAATAGAAAATAATAATACGTAATGATGCAAGTTAGAAAATAAATAAAAAAGTTTTCTTTTTTTTAAACGGCAAAGTATTCTTTTGAACTAAGGTATGCAAAGTCTACAAGGCGTTTTCATCGGAATGTTCATATTAAGCGTCCTCGATTTATTATTCTCCGATGGGGTGTCAAAAAGCCTTAGCAAGCACTTACCCGAATGACGGTAGGATGCTAAGAAGAAATTCATTTATGGGGCAAGTGAACCAACGATATTCTAGCTAAGGAGGTTTTTTGTGTGCGCCTTGATTGTGATCTTACTAAGTGATTAACATATTAGCCTAAAAGGCCCATGTGTAAAGCTTGGTCGGATTTCAACTATCTAAATATGTGGATTTAATGGTTTAAATTAATTTGAGCACACACACTTAAATATATGATATATGTCGGGAAGAGAAATTCACAAGTTTAATTATAATAGACTTAGCATCTTAGTTTGTATACTTACAGTGATCTTATTTTAACAGCTTAGCATGGAAAAGTGAAAAAATCGGGAATGACGAATTTATCTTTTAGACACTTAAATGTGTTTTTTGTACCATGATCCTTAAAGTTACCAATGAGGTAATGAAAACAATACATTATGTCAACACAAGAATAAGTTGTAGTTAGATAGTCTATCAAGAAAAATCATAAAAATCTTTTGCGGGATTTTACAAAATCAAGAAGAAACCGCGAAACAATGATTAATTGTTGTTGAAATCGTTGTTGTAGTCGAAGTACTTGAGCTTTTGTTAACGATTGATAAGCTTAAAACGACAAATGGTACACAAAATTTCAACTTAAAATGAGTAACGGTTGATTAAAACTCTGATAAGTGTAAAATACACATATCCGTTTATACCTAAAATAACCCAATTAAACCCAAAACAGACTTAAAATGGCAAAAATATACTTGTTTTTGTGTTTTGTGTGTGCAGGTACGGATATATCAATAATCACAAGAAAACAGTCAAAAACGGGCAAACACAAACACGAGAACGGAAGAGCACACAAAAAGCCGGGAAAATGGTCAAGCTTCAGTCAAAAGTGGTCAAACAGTCAAAGAAAGTCATCTCTCAGTCAACTATGGGTCAAACAAAGTCAACCATAATAAGACAAAACCCAAAAAGTTCCAAATCAGTCCCTTAATTCTCCAAAAATTACACAAATGGCTAGGGCTGTAAACGAACTAAACGTTCAGCGAACCGTTCGTAAATCGTTCGCCGAGAAATTCATTTATGTTTGTTTATTTAATAAATGAACGAACACGAACAAGAATTTTGTTCCGTTTAGTTAAATAAACAAACGTGAACAAACACTTCGTTCGTTTATTTACGTTCGTGAACGTCCGATTATGTACGTCTGATTACGTTCGTTTATTTCGTTCATTTACGATCGATTAACATCCCAAATATTAAAGAAAGGGAGAATTTCATATATATCCCTCTTTTGGTTGGAAATTACATATATATCCAACCCAACTTAAAAATTACATATATATCC
>BQNB010122143.1:1197-20336 GCA_026074375.1 Tanacetum coccineum
AAACGGCTAAAATATCGATCGGAAATTTACGGGTTGTGACATTTCAACCCATTTGCATACACTTTAACAATTTACTAAACACAAGACTTTTAACCATTATACACAACCACTTTCACATGACACTTGACAATTGACTCATTCATTAACAAACCATTAGGACATTTGGGGTTTAACTTTGATGTGAGCTTGGTAACTAGTACTAAGCTCCTATAAATATCTTATTTATACTTAATCCTTGCTTCCATACCTTAACCTTTTTCCAAACACTTTACCTTCATCCCAAGAACCTACAAAACATTAAACATCTAAACCGTAAGCACGAGGCTTAGTAAGTAAATGGCAATAACATGATATTATACATCTTTCATCACATAAGGATCATTCTTATCCATCATTAATCCATAAACCTACATTCATCAAAGCCATCATATTAAATATTAAACACATTACACATTAAGGAAGAACAAACTTACGGTTTGGTGATTCACAATTTCTTCATTTAAATGAAGAGGCGTCCCAATCTATTTAAATAATGATATTATAAACCATCCTACTTATACACTTCCGACATAACACACGAACTTGCTTAAGTCTTTATTACTTTCCATTCATCTCATAATGCTATCTCATTTACTTTCGATATCATCTTTTATAGTCTTGGATCCAATCTCCTTAACTTTTTCCCGAAGGAAACTTGGCTTTTTCCCCGTAGGAATTTTCCCATTATCGATACCCTTGTGGTATCATTAACAATCTTAGGCTATCCCAAAGGATACCATCACATTAGGCTATCCCAAAGGATACCATTACATTAGGCTATCCCGAATGATACCATTACATTAATCATTGGATCCAAGCTAAATTTAAATTTATCATTCTTTACCCCTTTTTGTCATTTATGTACTTTTCTAATCATATACTTTTTCATTTCTATTTTTTTATTGCCTTACGCAATTCTAGCTCACACTTTATCCATATTTCTTTATTTTATGCAAGATCCAATTGATACTTTCCATTTTCATGTATTACATATACATATGTGTTTTCACATTTCATTTATCATTCTCTTGACAACCCTAAATGGGCAACTTATTCAATTCTCTAAGCATCAATTTAGTTCACTTAATTTTCGCTTATAACCTTACATAGGTTATTATTATAATATAAACATTTACTTCACTTTTATTCATCACATACATCTCTTTCATTCCTTAATATGATTCTATTCATACTTTATCATTCTTTAACGCATTTAGCATCATTTAAGTTTTCTAGCACAACTCTTCTCAAACATCTTTCATATACATCTCGTACTTAAGCATGTCATTCTATTACATCATACTTTATTATGTTCTATAAATTATAACTTATCACACTTCATTCCTTTAATAGTAATTCATATAAGCGCTAACTCTTCATACAATAAATCTTTATTAAGCAACTTTTCATAATTCAAAAATCTTCACGTTATCTAGCTCATACTAATATACTTTCGCCATTACTTATTAAAATGAAATACTATGCATTTATCTTAGCTCAAGCATTTCTTTAATTCATATCATCATAATATACATACCATACATCACTTAGACATATAATCTATCATAGACTTCACATTACATAAGCATATACTTCTACGCTTAACTCTTTTCCAATAAGTGTTTCACATTCTTAGCCACATTCCTAATCATTTAGTCTATGGAAAAATAACATTATCATTCTATTCACCACAAGCACTTAACTACCTTATAACTAAAGCATTCGCATTCTTTGTTACTTAAACTTACGGCAACACATCTACGAGTGGTCTAAGTTTAGGCATCCTATAGTGGAAACCTACTTCTCTTAGATCGAAGCTCTGATACCAAGTTGAAACGCCCCTTTCCCGACTATAAATTTAACCAAAAATTAAAACTTTTACTCATACGCTTGACCAGGAGGGACCTTACACCAATAACATTGTTATTAGTCTAAAATAGACACTTCTGCATCTAAATTGAACCCATATCCTGCAGAACCCTTTTGAAGTTGGTAATAGTCCAAAATATACCTTTTTGCATCTAAAGTAGACATATTTTATGTAGAATCAAAAATAGACCATTTTTAGTCTAGAATAGACCCATTTCCTACACTTGTATATTTTGATCCATTTTCCGAAAAATGACTTGAACCACTTTGACAATACATAAAAACTTCAAGGTTTCATTAATACATTATAATACATCGTTTACATGAACATTCATAGTCTAAATGACCCATAACATATACCTTACGGGGTTTGCCAAACACTTGTTTCGACCCATTTGCATACACTTTAACAATCTACTAAACAAAATACTTTTAACCATTATACACAACCACTTTCACATGACACTTGACACTTGACTCATTCATTAACAAACCATTAGGACATTTGGGGTTCAATTTTGATTTGAGCTTGGTAACTAGTACTAAGCTCCTACAAATATCTTCATTTATACTTAATCCTTGCTTCCATACGTTAATCTTTTTCCAAACACTTTACCTTCATCGTATGAACCTACAAAACATTAAACATCTAAACCGTAAGCACGATGCTTAGTAAGTAAATGGCGATAACATCATATTATACATATTTGATCACATAAGCATCATTCTTATCCATCATTAATCCATAAACTACATTCATCAAAGCCATCACATTACACATTAAACACATTACATCATATAAACCATTACATACCTTAAATAAGTCAAATTAGACTTAATCACATCCTTTGCTATCTTTGCCCAACTAGTCTCAAATCTACTATTAGTTCAAGCTTTCTAACCAAGACATCCTAAACTTTTCATACATTATCCACATAACACATACATAGTAAAATTAATATAATTCCACATTACAACCGGTTTACTTACCTTGAATCCAAGCTAAAGTCTACCATTAATTCACCATCATCCTCCTTCCATCTTATCTAAACATCATCATTAAGACCTATAATTATATTGATGCAAAATCAATAACAAGGGTTTATACAACCCATGAATAAACCCATTATCAAGAACCCTAACCCTTAATTCTTCAATTAACTCATATTTAGGATTACTTACTTAGGTAGGATCATTACTAGGACTTAATTCATTGATTGGAACCTCAATTCATACACAATTGATCTTTTGGGATCACCTTGGTCTTCCTTCTCTTTTTCTTGGCTCGACACACACCAAGCACCAAACATAACTATGGAGTTGTGTAGAGAGTTCCAGGGAAATATGGATAAGTTAGTACTACTTTGCCTATTTGGCAAAAATGGTCCCTTAAGTCCTTTTCCTTCTTATTTGGCCACAATAACTTATATAACTCATTTACCTCTTAACATCTTTAATCCCTTAAGTCTTAATCTTTAATAAATATGACACATTAATCTTTCTAAACCTATTTACACATACTTGACCATTAGATTTACTATCGGGTTGACTAACCAATCATATAACATCTTCAAACTTATAAAAGTCATGGTCAAACTCATTCTATGGCATTATTGTAAATAAGTACTTAAAAACCCAGTTTTGAGGTGTTACACCAGCAGCAACCTAGAAGGATAAACTTCTACCAGTTTTTGAATTAGTAAATAGGTTAGCCAATTAATCATACACATTTTCAACATCTTTTTCACTCTCACCATCCAAGATAGAATAAGGTTTAGACGTGGTGAATTTACCTTTCTCAGATGAAGTGTCAGTAGTCTTCAACATAGATGACGATTTAGATGCATTACCAGAATTTGTAGCTCCCTTCTTTGGTGCGCTTGTAGTCGCCTTTGGCTTATACCGAAGATTTTGTTTAACCGAGGGACCAACAAACTAACCAAAATTAGTAGACTTGGATCTAGCCTTCTTCTTCTTTTTACCCACCATTCGGAATCCATCATTAGTCTTCTCAACAGTAGAAGTAACAATATTAGAAGTAACAACAGTAGGAGGACTCGACACCTTTTTAGGGCAATGGTCATATGTCCAAATATCCTACATAGGTCACATAGAGGGGGCTTTCATTCATATTCAATAGTAACATATTCAAGTGTATACCCTGTACCCTCAATTAAAGGTACACCTATAGTAAGGCTCTCTTTAAGAAGATCTTTCGCATCAATTTCAATCAAGCAATGGGCAAAACTACTTCTCCCTTATGATTCAATGCACATCGAGGATGTATAACAATCAAGCATAATAGGCTTAACTAATTTGGACGTAATAATGCTTAAGCCATCTTCTAAAAAAACCTAGATTGGAACATCATCAATTTTAACCCATACCAAAATACGGGTTAATTCTTTTTTACATAAACGCGTATCCATAGACCACTTCTTTAGAATGATAAGGCTAATCATCCATGGGCGATTCTCCATAACATCATCCAAACCTTTAAAAGATTTAAATTTAAAAAAGAAAAAGCCTTTGGAGTTCATAATTATTCTTGTCAAGTCAAATTGCCCAGTTATTACGAGCATAATACTCCATAACCGGAAACGTAATACGTTTACCAATAAAATAACCATATAATGTATGATCAAATCGGGTACTAATCGTTTCAACAACATTTCTAGGTATCGAGAATTTGGCACCTTCATAAACATTTTTAGAAAATAATGAACGGAAGTTAGCTTTGGACTTACTTGTTTCTGGTTCCGACCCTACTATTGCTCCCACATAGGAACTTGGTTTTTCGATAGATACAGATTGCATAATTGGGTCAGCTAAAACCTTACTAGGTATAGGATTTGCATTCGTCTCAATAGGAGTTTCAGCAACAAGAGTATTCCATATAGACCAAATGGTGTTCATAACCTCCTAGCGCTTGTCTCTAGTCAATTCCGACCACACCCGATAATTACCTAATGAAAGCATCAATATCTTCAGGAGTAGAAAGTGACACGCCAAATAATTCTGTAATAACATCACCATTCATACTCGTAATTCAATCATCAGAAGCAACACCATCTACAATATCACGTACCAGCTCTCTTGTTTCAGCAGCAAACGAACCCACTATAGGGTTTGTAATAGAACTTAGAAAAGCATGATTAGAGTTTTTGGTTGATCATCCAGCCAAAGTTGATACGCTAACATTATCGCCTTCACCAATTCTAGAAAAAGTTTGATCCCTACGACAGTACTAGGGTAAGACAAAACCCTAATAACTTTACTTTGTTGCACACCTTCTACTGCCTCTCTTGAACTATGCTCCTCAAGATTAACCCTAGCAGGATTCGACTCTGTTAGATCTACGCCGGATACTTTAACGATAAGAATCCTAGCAGATTACCAGAACTCACATAGATACCCACAATAGTCTAATCGGCTTCCATAATAAGAACCTTAAAACGACGATAAGAAGAAAACCGTAAAAAATAAAGAACCCTTAACAAAAAACTTCACAAGATCAAAATAAAAGCACGCTTATGTGTTAGTAATCAAAGATTAAAACACAAAACACACTTGTTATAATGATCTATGAACGATTAGAGAGGGTGAATTGAATCGCAAAAGTTAGGGTTTTTTTCTCCATTGTCGACTTTTAAGAGAGTTTTTTAATTAATGTTTAAACCTGTCTCCCCCCATGGAGAGCTATTCTGAGTGTACTTAAAAGATGTATTATAGAAAAATACTCAATCTGGGATACAGTTAGACTTCCAATACTTCAGATATTATAGGGTATCGTTCACTCTTCCAATTTAGATTTCGCATCATTAATTTGGGATGAATTTGAATGGCAAAACAATTAAAAGGTCATCCAGACCATCAAAGATGTCTAAGCTATTATACACCCACTTCACCAAGCTTATCATTGACTACCTTCTTTCACTCAACAAGAGTATTCCTCATAGATCAGACTCTAAGTTGCACAGTTCACAAGATGATCATCCCATAACCAAATTATCAAACACAACTAACGGTGACTACAAGTTTGGAATGGAAGTTCTCGATGCTATGATTAGTGATACAATCTAGAAGAAAGCAGGGTACAAGTATTATATGGCTAAGAAAGTAGAAAGTGAGAAAACTAAAATTGTTAATGAACCAGAAGAGCAACACGTATCTCCAATCAAAAGTGAAAGAGGAAAAGGTTTTATGTGTTATGATGATCAAGTAGAAAATGTGTCCAACAAACTCAAGAAAGATGATGTGCCAAGGAAAACATGATCTCTTACTATTGCTGAAGAAGCAGTTGTAGGTGAACTTTCAAACTCCATCAGTATTCAAGAACCACACTCTTAACGACGTCAAAGGAGTCAATTGACAATTGACAGCCAAATTGACGAAGCCATTACAAATATGTACAATGAGCGGGGACAGAAACTCAAAGGTCCCACAGTTGATAATGCAGTAGTTAAGTCATTGTTAGACTTACAGAATAGATCAAAAGCTAGCAGACTAGAGAGTTTAAGGCAAAAAAGAAACTAGTTGCAGGAGAAGGATCAAGTGCTACTCAAAACAAATATTATTCTTCAACATATATTGATAGTGATGCAACACTCTACTCTTCCAGTTCAGACAAACTAGAGGGAAGTGCAAATGAAACTGATGATGATGATGAATCAGATATGGACTTATCTAACGATAATCCAGATGGAGATGATGATTATGCAAGGTATGGAGTGTTCATGCATAACAAGTCTACTACAACACCTAATTCTACCTACCTCGGTCTGATGGTTACAAGTTCCTCACTAGACTTCATTCAGACCTTGCTAGACGAAACACCTGCAAATTAATTAACGAATTTTATGAGTCATCCAGTATATACTGATGCTCACATAACCTTAGTGGTACATAACCCAGAGGGAAATCCTGAGCTAACAAGCTATATATCAGGTGCATCCAAAGTACCACTTGGTACACATGTCGATGTTCTAGAAACAAAAACTTTAATGTAGGAAATGTTTCCGGATGAGAATGCTCATCATGTAATATCTCTACCAGTAAAGAAAACTCCCCATCCTAAAACAACTCCACAACCAAACTCACTACAAGCCAAAGTAAAGAAGCTGATGTAAAAGGCGAAAAATAATATGAGAAAGTTCAAGTTTAAGAAGGCAGTCGCACCGAAATTCAAAGAATATGATCAGAAGTTGGAAGCTCTTACAAATTTCAATATTTCTGAAGCATTTGAAAAAACCGTCCAAGCAAAAGTTCTGATATAGATCAAAAATATTCTACCTACTCATATCCTAATTGCCATTGCAAATTATGTTAAGCCTTGCCTTAACACCTTTGTGCTCGAAGTAATGAAAACCAACTAAATCAATCTCTTCACTCAATCATCCACCTCCACTAATGATCTTTTAGAAATAGACTTAAAGTTAAAGTTGTTGAACCGAATTTACTTGACAAGTTAAATGACAGTCATACAACTTTATGACACCCTTTATGAATCCATCATTCTCGATCAAGATGCACTCGATGCTCAAGATGTAGAACCATCCTTTTATAAGAGGACTTACAATAATGAGGATCCTCCTAATAAGCATGAAGGGGAGAACAAGAAGAAACTTCAAAAGGATGTCAGGGAACCTTCTTCTAGATCATCAAGGCAAAATAAATATCTTGTGGTTATAATATAAGATGCTACACCTTCCATGCAACCCCTAGACAAAGCATATATTCTTATGCAAAAACATTCCAAACCATAATGGTTTCCAAAGAAATCAGGGTTAGCCAAAATGAGAACAACATGGTTTGATTTATTCTTGAAATCATACATTGATAAGGATGAAAATCATATTCTTAGACAATCAACTATCACCATAGAAAAGAAATTCAAAGAACTAATCCGAAAAGACGAGCTTACAATAGCAGATTTTAAAGGCGCGGGATTAGAACAGCTAAATGTGCAGTACCACAATGATGTGGAACTCGAATACCATGTTTGGAAACTCAAAGCAGCAGTATTATTAGAAGCTCAATGGAATAGTGATGAAGGAGATGTCTCTAAACCCAGATCATTAGAATGACACATGTTAAAAAGTACAAAACCACATCCTTGCTTCTACAACAACGACTGCACCTACCTTGTGGATCTCAACATAGAAGAGAAGTACACTACTTCTATCACTAAGCATTATGCTGCGAGATACTACAAAGAAGGTATTGTGGATATGATCTGTCACACCCCGCTAGAAGCGGAACATGGGATGCGGCATAATGATTTACATAGCACAAGATACAAGATTACACCATAATTTAATATCAAAAATTTGTTTACAATGTTACATTGAATACAACTTTAAACATGAAATACACTCGTATCCTTGGAAAACGTATTATGGTCGTGGTAAAATCTTGTACTCCATTACCTCCAATTAATAATATTGATCTCGAAAGGGTCAACATTATGTTGGTGAGCTCGTAAGTTTAGAGTATAAACCCAGTTGATGTGCTAGAATTTTAAGTAGTGGACAATTGTGCAATATGAAGGCAAAATAAAATGCATGCAATAGTATTTAAATGATCAACACATCAACAACTCACACCACGGTATCCCAACCTAATTTAACAAAAACAATAAAATCCCCGGGCGCTTATAGTCCTCCAGACCTATCGCCTACCAGCTGGAGCTACATAGTCGGATAAATAGTGTAGGGCAGAAATTCGCATTGGAACTTCGCATAGATAGATCTTATAGTATTCGCATAGCATTTACATAGCATTCATATAGTGTTCACAAAAAAATAAAAGCCAATTTCATATCGCACTTATAGGCACATAGCATTGTCCAAAAGAAATAAAAGATTTTGCACAATATTAAAAGTAGTTGAAAATAGTTTGAGTAACATTTCCTCCATGAAAAAGATTAAAAAGTGGGGGCTACGAGAACTCACTCAAATAAGATTATATAGCTAAAACTATATATCCTCTAATAGTGCAGCAACGATACCCGGCAACAACCTATTAATAAGTTTTACCTTAGTGACAATGTTATGTGAAAGCAACCTATTGTACAAGCGTTTGCCTTAGAGTTTGTAAAATGTTTGTATAACCGTTATAAAAGATTTCATTAAGTATTTTGTGACTCTAGTGAACTAAGTTAAGGTGGTGATATAAGTATTTCTTGAGAATAAAATTGGAGTTTCATAACTGGATAGAATGTTAAGTATTTAGAAGTAAATCCGATGAGAAGTGAGCGAGAAAGATGACGGTATTAAAGACATGAGATTTTATTAAATAAATGCGGAGACGCACACGAAATGAGTGTTAAAAATCGAGGATCGAAGAAATAAAAATTTAGATAATTAAGAATCATAGAACTAAGAATTAAGTAAATTAGAGCTTAAGAAGTTGAGAATAAAAGAATTAAGATTCAAGACTATAACAAAAGAAAATCGGACATGTTTTAGTAGTTTAACCCATTTTCCCAAGTTAGTTTGATAAAAACATACTTGATATAAGTATTTACAATGTTTTAGACACTCAATTTAGATGTTAGAAGTTTTACATAAAAATCAGGTTTTTTTGTCTTTTAGTCGAGCGTTAAAATAATAATATTTTGTTATTTTGTCTTTTGTCGAGATTTTATAAATTAATTCTTATCATGATTATAGGTATAAGTTTTTAGTTTATTGATTGTGATTCAGTACAAACGTTTATCAAGTGCAAATTAGTATTTATAATTAGTGATTTTGTCCTTTTGTCGAACCATATGAAAATAAGTTTTTCAAAATATTTTCTAAGTGTGATATTTTATAAAATTTTGGAATGACCCGTTTGATTGTAAAAGTTTCCCAAGGTTCTCAAACCTTATTTTCAACCACTTTTTTAAATTCATAGTTTTCCGGCAAAATGCCAAAATCTACGTTTACGTGACGTTTCGTCAAAACACATTTTTCAAATGACTATTTAAATCGTTTTAAGCTTATATGAGTATAAGTCGATCAAGATCCGTTTAAACACTTTCATTTATAATTTTTCACTCTTTGGGCCCCAAAGCCCAATGTTAGCCCGAAAATAATTATTTAGTATATCTCATACAAGTACAACCCAATTTTAGGCCCACTAGTTAACCCATTCGTCAAACCAAAGCCCCGTCATATTAATAGTAGTTTTAATTTGTTATTGGTCTTAAGCCAAAGTTAAGAGTTTATAAATATTTCTAGTTCTCGTTTTAGACCATTATCATTGGGTCTTATGGCCCATAGGAGTTTTCTTAGTTAGTCTAATTGTATAAGAAAACATTGTTATTAAACCTTTATTGGCTTCCGACCCAATAAGCCCCATACGATAATTTATAAAATCACCAAGTCCAAAAATAAATCGATAAGTATTCGGATGAGCAAATAAGCTCTTTGTTTGCCAAAATAAGTTAGACTAATAAGTCGAAATTAAGCCAAGAAGTCATTGGACCTTGTTGGACCGATAGTTGTACACAAGCCCAATAAACACTCTAAAAATAGAAAAAACCCAATAATAGGTCCAATAAGCAAATGATTGATCAAATAAGTACTTCGATATAAGAATAAGCTAGATATGTATAGGAAAAATATAAGTCAGAGCAATAAGTCAAGAATAAGCCACAACTTATTCTCTTATTGGGCCATAAGCCCAATAAGCTCGAAAGTCACAAATACGCTAGAAATAAGTTTATAGGCTCAGAAGTCTTTTTAGTATTTGAATAAGTCATGAATAAGTTAGGTGAATAAGCAAAAATAATAAGTTATGGCCAATAAGGCAAATAAGCCGAAGCTTATTTCCTTATTGAGTCATGGCCTTAATAAGCCCAAAACCAAAGTAATATAAGCTCGAGTCAACTAATAAGCTTGAAACCAAATAGTTTATAAAATAAGTCGTGAAATAAGCACTCGAATATAAATAAGTTACCATAATACGCCACAATAAGCACATGGAATAAGCTGGACAAAATATTGGGGCTCCAAGCCCATGACCCTTTTGGGTTTGATTGTTGGGCCGAAACCAAACAAAGCCCAAAACCAAAATAAGGAAATCCAATCAATCCCAAAATCAAATAAGCAACAAGATAAGCTATATAATAAGCTATTAGAATAAGCCGAATCTAGAATAAGCAAAACGACGAAACCTACATTCGTTTGTCATTGGGCCAAGACCCAATATAAGCCCACGAAACTCAAATAAGCTCACGGTGAGCTTATTAATAAGCCGAAATTCAAAATAAGCTTTTAGACCCTAAATGTTATTTTACCATTAGGACCATTTTAAAAGTTACACATTTCTTGTTCTTCCCCTGTTGATCTTTTCGAAACAAAAACGAACCTTTATGGGTTTTTTTGTAGTTTTTAAGTTTGAAAATTTTACAAACGCATTGTTACATCTATCATTAGGACATCATTAAGCTATTAAAAGTACAAGTATTATGAAATTTCAAAGACTTACAAAAAGAGGGTTTTGAATGAGGATTTGGACTTGAATAACAACCCAAACGTTGTTTTAAATTACCCAAGAGTATTTAAATATTAACCCTTGTGTGTTCTTGATGCCTTCTTCTTGCTTGAACTCAAAAAATGTATGGGATTTGAGGGTGTATTGTTTGTTCGGAACGTGAGCAAAGGAAGAGAGAAAAGAGAGCATTTTCTTGTTTTGATGTTTTGGAAATGCATGTATGTGTGTGAAATTTGAAATGTATAAGACAAATGGGAGGACAAGACATGGAGGCAACAAAATAGCTCCCTTGTCTCCCTTTGGGGTCCGGTTTGTACCAATGGGTGAGAGGGAATCCCATGCCTTTTGTCTTGTGTCAGAAATTGATATCGATCTTTGTTCGTAAATCGACGTGACTCGGAAGGTTTTTTCGAAAATTAAACGTATGTTCTAAGTAAGTTTAGGTGTCTTTAAATATTCAAAGACGCTGACTCAAAGTTGTAGTGTTTTCTTTTTAGTGTCGGACTCGCGTTGTTTTCTCCGTTTTCTGTTAATTCTAGACGCAACTCGAAATTTTTGCGTTTTATGCAAACGTTTTTATGAAATCATCAAATAACAATTAAAATATTATTTTACTTATTTGAGACATTGAGACGAGTTTTGACTTTTTATTCCGTGCCGTTACGCTTTGTTGTGAAGATTTTCGCTGTGCCTGTAAGGTTTCTCGGTAAGTGATTATGTGCGACCGAAGTCGTTTAGAAAATAGAAACTTAACTCAAAAGAGAGTTGTTCATAATAATATTTGATATCTGACAGTCGGTTAAACTGTAACTGTTTAGCGTAAAATAAGTCAACAAAAGTCAACTGCGAGTTTTCTTATAGAAATTTGGATGAATAGAAATATGTAGATATATAGTCATAGTATTTTGGGATACTATAACCTAGGAAAAATAACCGGTTATCACAAAACTGAATTCAAATTTATGTTTTTAAATAAAACATTTATTTTTATAATAAACTATTTGTGTGTAATTTTGTAAAAAAAATGAGTTTGTAGAAATGTTGATGGTAAGCAAAAAAATTATTTTTTTTGATGACATAATCATGTTTAATGATTTGTTTTATTCATACCTTAAGTAGATTTATGTCGAAAGGAAGTTCGATTATAACGTGTAAATGTTTATTTTTATCGTGAATGTTTTTACATTTTGTCATCTTCAAAACATAGAGGAGTCGAAAAATATAAATAACATTTTTAAGCATTATTTGTATTAACAATCTTTCTCTTTTTGATGATGACAAAATATAATTTCATTTTGTATAAAAATAAAATTTTCAAGTTATTAATGAGTTTTAATCCATTTCTCCCCCTTTTTGTCGAATCCAAAAAGGTTAATCGTCGAGATTAAAGAGAAAACAAGGGGGGAAAAAAAAAAATTTTTTTTCGACGATGCCAAGACTCCACTAGATTATATCCCCTCATTTGGGGCATCAAGGACCGAGCTTATGATGTTTTGCTACAAAACCGAGTTAGAAATACAAGTGCAAGAAAAAATAGCCATTTAAAACATAATGCATTTCCATTCATAATAGATAAAATTCATACATGCATAACACGACAACTTCATATATAAAGTAAACTTATGCATGATAATATGAATTTCTTACAAAACTTAGAAATACTAAAATTAAATAAAAGTACACTAATGGTCTTAATACTTTATAAATCCTAGATGATTCTTGAGTCATAGGTAAAGGCTTTAAGCAAAAAAGTTAGGGTGAAGCATTATTTAGTGACATCGAGGGTGTTTAAGGATGAGGTGGAGAAGGCGATGCAATGGCTGAAGTAAGAAGATACTCAAGGTGAGCAAACATTAAGTTTTTATCATCGCCATCCCCAGAGAAGAAAATGAGATTTCAGGTGTGAAAACAACAAGGCATTTACCCTATGATAGATCAAATTTGTTGAAGTAAATTGGATGACCCATGAGAAGGTGGTTGACGGTGATGGTTTGTTGGAGAAGGTGGTGAAGGGGTATCAAGAATGTGATCAAGAGGAGTAATTGGTGACAAGGATAGAGTGATATCTAAAAAGGAATGACTTTGGATTGGAATTGGGTTTGAAGGTCTTGGAGGAACATCCATGATATCATCAAGAAAAGGATTAGATATTTGAGGAGAGGGTGTGGTCATTGAGACGGAGGTGAAGATTAAGGTTTTGACTCAAATGAGGAAGAAGTAATGCCAAAGGTAGATGATGTATCTTTGGTTGATGGAGTTTTTGATGGTGCATTTAGTAGAGACGGAGAAGAGGATTTTGTTATGGGAGAAGGTGTGGTAGTGTCATATTCTTCACTAGATAGAACCACAAAAAGTTGTCTTGGGGGAATAATGGTTAGTTTGATTTTCTTAGAGGGGTTAGAAGAAGAAGGCTTGAAGTGGAACCATGGAAGTGGAAGGAAAAGTTAAGAAGATGATTATGAAGATGATGAAGATGGTGAAGGTGATGACTATTTATTTTGGAGGTAGTGGATTAAAGAAGTAAGGCATGGGATGGTGATTGTTTGATTCTAAAAGGCGTTTAACAAAATGCAAGAAAGTAGCTGAGCTATAGAGTGGATAGTCAACTGCACAGATTATCAGGAGAGACAAAGTAAAAAATCTCGTGATGCCTGATGGCTGTCCTATAAATATACTGGTGGTCCCGGGTATATATGGGGGCCGCCCAATATTTATGGGGGCTGTTTTCAAGGAAAAACACAGATTTTTTCCAGGTTTCTAGACCTTCAATCTTGTGCAGAATCATGCTATCTTGGAAATTCTTTTGCAGCCAAATCTATTACCTCAAGAATCATCTATTACTTCCTAGATATTAAAATTTAAAAGCTAGATATACCTACACGGGAACAAATTATAGACATATGACTATGAAACATATAAGCATGCTTGAGATCATAAGTTTAATAACATAGAGTGTTAAAGGCATGCAAATCAGTTTAGGATGATAAAATGGAATGATCATCCAAGGCAAGTTACGTTGCCCAAACTAATTTCTAAAAATCCTACTAAATAGCATAAGTTAAAGTACCAAAGCATAGATAGTAAAAGTAAGAACCAACAAACATAACAAAGTAGTAAATATAAATAAATTGTCTTATAACAATTATCCAGATTGCTCACTTCTTCTTCTTTCTCCATAGGTTCTTAATTCCCTTCTCGATTGACAGTATTCCACCACGTTGCTCATCTCGCAATTGAACTTGATGGTTGAGGATTTCGGTTTGACAAGTGTAGAATGGTTTCATGTCTGGGTCAATATTTGGTGGGTTTTCAAAGACTCGAGGAACCTTGTTTGGTAGTGAATTAACAAAATAATTAGGGAAAGCAGTGCTTGCATGCGAGGTCCCTTTGTCATTTCTATCATTATCATCACATTAAGGGAGGTATGGAAGAGCGGTCGGAGTAAGTCCCGCCAAGGCGGCAGAATACTACGTGGACGACCGACAACTATCGTTGCCATAATCATTCGAACATGACGTTCTGTAGAGCGTGAAAGAAGGATACATTACCACGATCGTACAAGACATAATGAACGTTTGACAACTCCGGGATTCACGATATGACATACGTTACAACAATCGGGGGAAAATCACATGACCGAAGGAAGAAATAACTAAGTGGTTGTATAGTGAAATCTCCCATTCAATTTTTGCAATTAAATATGCAAGATTGTATCGCTCGGTACATAGCAATTCATGAGCCATGATGACAAAGAACATGCAGGGACATGATCCCGGTTACCTCCAAACAAGAATACAATTTACCCAAATTAATTTCGACCTAAGTTTTCATACTTACACAAATTTTTACAGTTAGAATTTGGTTTTCCTCAACATCAATGATTTTATCATGACGAATACGAGTGACCAGGCCCTCCCTTAACTCTTGAATATATTTTTTGATTTCATCGGGGCAAGGATGGTCGGTTTGATGGGGACCACTCGTAGTGAAACTATATCGTAAGTCATCAAGTGACCACTTGTCGTAATATGAGCAAGGCACCCTTTAGAGGGAATACCAAGAATTTGACCAAATTCTTCAATTGTGTAAGAAAAGAATTGGTTTTGGATGACAAACTAGATTAACATTTGACCCTTTAAAGTGTAGTTGACTCGGTATTGACTATAGAATTCAAGAATGAAACGAGGAACGATTTGCTCATTAATTTTGAGAATACAATCAAAATCGATATGACTAAACATGGACTCGACATAGACCAAATTATCAAAATCTTGAAAAACTACCCGACCCTCATGAATGCAACGACTTTCAAGATTTATAAGCATTTCTTTTAGAGGTGAAGTGTATTCGTGTGAAATTATTGGAATGTAGCTTTTTGTTTTTTGGTGATCTTTGATATTTTTTTCTGCATAGTTACCTTATATCAAAATATTGTTCAAGACACACACACACACACCAACATTGTAATGACAATAATGGGAATCTTGCCTAGTGTGAGCTATATTGTAACAAATGCGGGAGTAACGGTTTAACTCGACTCTAAAATAAAAACCTATGAGTTAACCCAAACGCTCCTTAATTTAATTTTGCTCATCCAAACATGTTGAAAAAATACATATGAATTATGTATCTTGAATTTTTTTCATGAGATCATTATGCATGTATGCAACAACGTTTTTAGAGTGTATTAACAATGCATAAAAACATTTTTATGGTGTTCCTAAAGTGAGTAATTTTGAAATAGAATTGGGGTTGTGTGCGAGAAATTTTTTTTGACAAACACACTTCAATTATGCAAATCTTATGTCTACAGGAAGTATATTAGTTATACATTGTGTTATTATAGTCCTAATTGCACACAAACAAAAGAAAAGTGAAAATCCTCAATTTTGAATTTTTGTTCAACATGAACCCTAGACACAAATTGGAAAGAAAATAGATGAAATGACTTACAATTGATGATCTTTGATGTAGTATTAAAATAAGTTTTGAGTATCATTTTCCCTCAACAGAAAAGAGTTTTAAAATTAAGGCTACAAGAACTCACCTCAGATAAGATGATAGAAGCTAACTAGATGATCTCTAAATAGTGCACAACAGTACCCGGAAATGACCTATTTAATAAGTTTTATTTAGTAATCGCTTTTGACTATACCATTAAAATACATTTAAATATAAATAAATATATAAATATATAAATAAGAGTATAAGAGTAAAAAAAATCACAATTATAGTAATCCGAGAGTACGATTCCCGGGTCGTTTCCCCGATGAGGAATGCAATGAAAAGTCAAAAGTCGTTTTGAGAATCGATGCTTAAATAGGACAAATTTGATTGGGATTCTAATTCTACGGGAAAATTAAGGCAATTTAAACTAAAAACAATTAAGGGCACTAAAATTAAACTAAAAACGCAAAACGGGAATCCTAAAAACGCGCTAAATTATCAACTAATTCGAGTTAAAACCCTACAAAAGATTTTAATGCATGTAAACCTCAAAAATGACAAAAGAAAATTTTCTAAAAAAGATTTATATTTTTTTGGCTTTTTAATAATTTTTTATGAATTAAAAACTAATTTAATCTATTTAAAATCCTAGAAAATAGCAAATTAATACCTAAAAATTCTAAAAAATGATATTCTACCTTAGAAAAGTCTAAAATATGATAAAAACTCAGAAAACTATTTTTAACTACTTTTTATAATAAAAATCTATTTTATAAAACTAATTTTAAAAGCTTAAAAATGAAAATAAAAATCTAAAAGTGGAAAAATGATTTTAATGCTTGTAAACATAAAAGTATTGATTCTAAATCTAAAAACTATTTTTTTGTAATTTTCTGAAAACTTTTTCTATTTTTTTATGACTTCTTAAAATTTTAACTTTCGAAAAATAATTAAAAATAACAAATAAGAATGAAAAATTCAAAAAAAAACAAGAAAAGTCCTAAATGATGTAAAGAATGCAAGAAAAATAAGCTGGTTAATCCAGCTTATCAAATAAGCCCCAAAAAGCTCCTAATAAGCTACGAAGTGACTTGAGCTTAATGGGCTTAAAACGTGTACAAGTATATAGTTTGTGCAAGCTCTAACGGATGAGCTAATGTAGCACCATGGTTAATAGTGAGTGTAAAAGTGTTTAAATGCTTGGTTTGATGGTGGTTGAGGTCCCCGGGTTCGAGCTACGGCTCAACTCGGGGCTTCCACTAATCCCAAGTAAATTTTATTTTTGCAAACTTTCTAAACAACTTTTTAAATAAGCTAAAAATAAGAAACTTTTGCAAAGGCACTTTTCATATAAGCCCAAAATAAGCACACAAATAAGCAATGAAAGACAGAAATGCTTATTTTTAAACTTAAGAAACAAATGGCAAAAAGCTAGGCTTAAAAAGAGTAAATAAGCAAATGACGAAGCCCTTTTTTAAAACTTTTTAACACAACTTATAAATAAGCTGTAAAAACACAACTTTAATGAAGACACTATTTTTAAAAGTAAAAAATAAGCATGAAATAAGCAATTTAAAATACAGAAATGCATTTATATCCTAAAGGCTTAAAAATGCTAACTGCTTGGGCTCTTTTTTTTACACTATTAAGCAAACTAAAAAGGGGATTAAGCTAAAACAAATAAGAAGGCATATCTAAAAAGCACTTTTGAACAAAAATAAGCAATGAAAATAAGCTAGAATGGCAAATTCACTAAAAAGCTATAAAACTTAAAAATATTTAAACTAAAGGCAAATAAGCTTAAATAAGCTCTAAACTTAAAGGAATAAGCTAAAATGGGCTTAAACTAACCTAATAAGCTAAACTAAACCTAAATTAAGAAAATGCAATAAGAAAATAAGCCTAAATAAGCAAAAGAGCTTTTTGGCCAAACGGATAAGCAAACAGTCAAAAGGGGACTTTTCTAGCTTAAAAATAAGCTAGCAAACAGATCCTTATGGCTTAGTGGCTTATACCACTAAAAAGCTTGGCCAAAAAGCTACAATAAGAAACAAATAAAAAGAAGTTTGAAATTCAAATAAGCACTTAAAAAGCTTAATGAAAAAGCTATCTCACACAGATTTGACACTTAGAAAAATTTTTGCAATCTTCACAAAACGCAACTTTTGAGCTTAAAAATAAGCACTTAAACAGAACCTTATGATCTTAAAACCTATAAACAGATTGAGATTTGACCTCAAAGAACAAGAATCAACATTCAAAAACTATTTTAAAATTCACAATAAGCCACAAAAAGCAATTGAAAAAGCATTTTCTCAAAAATTTTAAACACTTAGCAATTTTTGACAGACTTGGGAAAAATGCAAACTAACAATGCAGACCTATTTAACTTGATTCCAAACTTGTTTTAACACATTCATAAACATAAAAACATCACAAAATCTCAATAAGCAAAATCACAATCAAATAAGCAAATAAAATGAGCCTTAACCTCACAGATTCAAACCACAAACTCTTAAAACCTTAAAAATGAGATTTAATACTTAAAAACTTAAACAAACTGAATTTTTAGACTACTTTTATCTAGTCTAAGTTGACTCAAGTGCACAAAACAGGTTTTGACCCATTTTGACCCATGAACATGGTTAAACCAAACACCCTTTTAAATTCTGAATTGGTATTTTTAACTAGATAAAAGATATGTAAGCCAAAACTTTGCAAAGACCAGATGATTAACAAGACTAATAAGCAATAATGAGCAAGTTTCAACAACCAATAATCACTTAAATAAGCTAAAACAG